>JAYMFT010385799.1:0-20139 GCA_038088735.1 Panulirus argus | reverse complement strand
CTATATTTCAATTAGGGCCCGGCCTTGATGTGGACTTTTGTCCGTGACTGGAGCCTTCAACATAAAAAAAAAAAATAAAACACTGAACAAAGAAGAATGTGAAAGGTCTCACTATTGGAAAAGGAAAAAACATACCCTCAAAGAACTCATACACTTACATCCCTACGAACACACATCACACACATACAGGCATAGAAAAATAAACGAACACACACACACTCACACTCACGCATGCGTCCGCGCGCGCATATAATAGCACACACGTGTACACTTTTTATATACAGGTTATTAGATTAATGGATAACAATGAAAATATTTAAAAAAAAATAATGGGAAATAACTGACAAGGTAATACTGTCAATAAATCTGTCATTAACATTACCTTCACTATTAGTATTCCACTCATTACACACACACACACACACACACACCCTACATTAAGGCAAACTTAGAATGTGCTTCACGAGTTTGGTCACCGCACTTAAAGAACTACAAAGAACTACCTGAGAAGGTCCAGAGGAGGGCAACAAGGACGTTACCCAACTTAAGGAAGCCAAGTTTCAAGGTAAGGTTAGATACCCTAAATGTGCCCACCATGGGAAAGAGACGAATAAGAGGTGACCTGATCACAATCATGAAGCTCTGATACCTGTTTCATGATGTCAACACGAGCGACAGCTCGAAAGATGCCGACACACAACAACCAGAGAAAATCATATGAAATCAAGCAAGAAACTCGTTAGAAAAGACGTAAAGGAGTACTTCATATATGAGCCGGGATGACTGGGAGAACGTGAATGGTGAATTTCTGAGTGTGGACAGCATACAGAAATTTAAGGGAGTTCAAGAGATGAGGCCGCGTAAGTGTAAAACTCTCTCCATGTACAGACGAGAACAGTCACTGAATATTCATTCCACACATACATTTTTCTCTTATGATTAAATTCTTTACTCATGGTACACGGGCCTGGCTGTGAACCTTTTAGAAATATAAGGAAGTCAAAAGGATGGAAATGGAATTGTGCGCGAGGATTTCCATCACTTATACCGAAACTGAAATTAAGATCAAATTTACTTTGAGCCCAGGGCTAAAACAGGCTAGAAGATATCTAGAGGAAAAGTAAAGTCCCGCAGCAGCACAGTTGTAATTAGATCTCTTAGAAGGAGATAGGATGAAGAGGATCTCGAATGTCTTTCATTAGCTTAAAAAAAGATCAGAGAGTTATAGGATGAATCAGCTGGGACCATAAGGGTAGAGAAACTATATCCAAAACAGAGAAACAGGATCAGCAGTGACAACAAATGGCGGAAGAGGTTCAGAAAATGAGAAAGATCACGAAAAGTGTCACTAAATGGAAGAAGAAATTGGGGTACTAAGTAATACCGTAAAGATCACGATAAACTCAGAGAAAACGAAGGAATTCAGGAAGTTAATAACCAGAGAAAAGAAGACGGACTTAGCTGGAAGTATGAGATATATCGGGAAATGGTGGGCTGTAGCCATGGTATAGATCACTGTTATGGAAGGTTCTGTGAAATCTACAGTGAAGAAGTAGGAACATGTGCACCTTCAGCTACAAGTACAGAGGAGGAGTTAGAAAAGAAAAAGTTGATAAAAAAATGTCAAAAAATATAAGAGCTAAGGAATGATCTATGACGAAGATACAGGCGGAACTACAGCAGCCAGAATGTGAAAGGTATAAAACCGCAAAGAATGAGTGTAACAAGATAAGAAAGGAGGAATAGAGGAACTCTGAAATGAATTCTGTAGACATGGCAAGAGATGATCCAAACTTTCTATAAATTAATCTGGGGCAAATTTGCTAAATAAGAGGCAGCTACTCAGGTTAAGGGATTTAGGACAAAGTTGCAGAAAATGTGTAAATATACACGATGAACTAAAAGACAAGTTCAAAAGTGTTTTCACAGTGGAAAACACTTTAGTCTCAACACCAGTGAGATAGAATAGGGAGAAGGCCTGAGAAAGCACTGAAATTCATAAGAATGACACACTGCGACGGTCTCTGACCCACGTATGGCTTAAGGTCCTGATATTGTTTCTCCACATAAGGCTGAACCAGTGTGCACATATGCTCGAGAGGCTGCTTAAGATGACGTCTCATAAGTCGCTGGAGGGAGAAAGTAAAGTGCTGTAAAGTGCTAAGGGAGCGTAAGTGGACAAATGTTGTACCTGCCTTTAAGAAGAAGAAAAAAAATAAAAAAGAGGCCGGGAGTCCCTCTGACGAATGTGGTGTTTAAAACATTATGGAAGATAATCAGAAAGCAAATGGATGACTACTTGCAAGGTAGAAACTTCCTCAGCAAGAAACAACAAGGTTTCAAGAGGAGGTCATGCTTCACGAACCTCATAGACTTCTATGAAAGAGTGAGCTCTTCTTCAGGCAAAACAGAAGGATGGGGGTGACCAAGTGTACCTGAACTGACAAAAAACAATATCACGCTCCACCAAACAGGAGGATGGTAGAGAAACTGGATCTTCAGGCATGAATAACGGTAGATCCCTTCAATGGCCAGGATATTAGCGGAAGGGAACAAAGGATGCATGGCAGAGGAGCCTTCTCGAAGTGGTTTAAGATCACCAGTGGTATGCCGCAGGTATCAGTCCTAGGACCAGCGTTCTCTTTATCTACGTAGACGACTTGCCAGAAGAATTACATTCATGCCTCAGTATGTTTGCGGATGATGCGGAGGTAATTAGAAAAGGTAAGTGATAAATATTACATAAACTTATCGGGAGACCTAGATTGTCTGATATACTTTTGATATAAGTATCACGCAGATGCAAAGTAGTGAAGATGTGGCCACAGTGAAAGATCTTTCAACGAATATCATTAAGCAGGAAATAAGCTGCAGGAATTTGTGTGTTAAGAGGAGCTTGACTTAATGGTGTACCTAACGCCAGAGCGCCACCTTCGGAAAAATGTCAAGGAGATAAACTGTCTCCTGGCAAATTACTTACTCACATTCAAGTACGTGGATAAAGAAATTTCAGCTAATCATCCATAGAATATATCAGACTAAATTAAGAAAACTGAGTTATGGCGAAAGGTGAAAGGCCATAAATTTATCCAACACGGAAGAATGAGTAAGGTGTGACTTGATCAAAA
This sequence comes from Panulirus argus, assembly GCA_038088735.1. Lineage (NCBI taxonomy): Eukaryota > Metazoa > Arthropoda > Malacostraca > Decapoda > Palinuridae > Panulirus > Panulirus argus. The sequence goes on along the minus strand of JAYMFT010385799.1, from coordinate 17,011 downwards.
CTTTCATGATGTCAAGAATGAACATTTCTTCGCAAGATGCTGAGAGGGAATGCCAGACACCGTAGTATGAAATTAAGGGAGAAACGTTTCATAAAACATGGAAAGAGTAGTGGACAAATGGATTAATCTTAGTGGTGAAACTGCGAATACTGACAGGATACTCAAGTTTAAAAAAAAAAAAAAAAAAAGCTGTATGATAAAGTGAAAAAATTGGGCTCCACGATAGCAGAACAGACACAAATACACATCTTAGAATATACTTCAGTAATAATGCCAGAATTGGAGCCTCATATCATATTTCCCCAATATGTTATCATATGGTAATAAGTACAACCTCTTGATTATATTGACGACCCTTGAGAAAGGCGGTGCTACCCTTGAGCATCACGGCGCTACCCTTCGGTATGATGGCCTGGCCTTAAGACTCAGGTTAAAGATCAGACAGTCTAACCCATGGATCATGCCGTTGTGCTCAAAGGCCCTGTCTTCTGGCTTAAGGGTCATATCCCCTTGTACAAGGGCCACCCTCTCCACGAGCAACCCAAGAATGTACTCGGCAGCGAAACAGCTCATCTGAGCCAGGGCGCCTGGGGAACCCGGCGCCACGAACAGACGAATTATCAGTCCCAGGAGTATATGAAAAGGCAGAGGTACTTTTTCTATTGGTTTTATAGCAAAGAAAAATCAGTCAATTTATCTGTCGTTGTTATAAATCTTCCTCGGAAGACGACTGCAGTTTCCATATGTATAAATACATGCATAAATAATGCATACATGTGTACGTATTTAATGGAAATATGAGGAAAACAAGCCGTGTCTCGTTGGGTTCTGGCTGAATAAAGCCTGTCATTCCGTCCAGGGGTCGAGGGAATTTCTCCGGACACTCAAGCTGCCACGATATCCTGCTGGCCGCTTCATTCATCTTGCCTCGCTCTGGGAGATGTGACCACGCTCATGGCTCTCCTCAACACCATTCCTAGTTGATAACACTGAAATCATGTGAACTACATTTTTTCTGTTTTCTTTTTCTGTCAAACTGCGAAGTGAGAAATGTTTATGATCAAGTATGGGGGAGGGAGAAAGAAATGATCAACCATTTTATAACGATGTCTGCCAAACATCTATTTTCGAAAGTTGACATAACCCACGTCAGTACCTATTTTTTTAAGTTAATGGAACTTTCCCCACGTAAGTCTGATGACTCTCATGACCAGTACTTCACGGCCGATCAGACAGGACAACACACGCACTCTTAATCTAAAAGTCGCACACACGTAAGCACGTGTTCAGGTTATGGTCATACACCATAAGCCTGCAGCCAGAGGGTCCCGGGGATGCAGGCACAACAATCATATCCTCCAGCCACTCTGTTTCACTTCTGCCGGAGTTTACACATCACGTCAGTACGATACTTAATATGATAAAGGTAATTCAGAGATATGTCTGACTTCTTTCGTCAAGATCTGTATGTTATGTGTTTAATGACACTTGTATAGCATTCCAAACGTGGTCCCAGGTATTCGAAGGACCATGTCTACCACCAGGCATGAACACAGGTTGACCCCTTGGGCATTACGTTATAAGACCCGTGAGGAAAAAGATACGACGCTTGTGTATGATAGGGTGACCCTTTTACCCGAACCTTATATAAGGGTAAAGTTACAAGCGAGGCCATCACGGTCGTGCTGAATGGTTTACAGAACCACAACTTTGTGAAGAACCAACCTACAGCGGACTACGTAATGTGTCACTGACATGAAGCGTGAGTTATCTAGTTGAAGTAAGAGGCTTTAAACTACTCGTCGCATCAGTGTTGATTGGTCGTGGATTTACATCTACAGCTAATACAGATCCAAGAATAAATGTACTCTTGACTATACGACGTAATTGCTCACCTACCATCAAATGATGTGCACAAGAACAAAACATTTGAAAAAACTCCTGAGAACTAATTTTCTAACCTGTAAAAACGATGCTCGCTTAAATAAATAATACCGTATTACCCTCCTATATAGAAATATCAAACTCACTGTAGGCTCTATGCTTGCCTCTTGACCCACACCATCACAGGAAAACACTATGTATATTCAAGACAAGTTCAAATGCTAATAACAAAATAACCAAGTCTGGACATGCTAAAACCTTTCCTTTTCAAGCTGAGGGGTAAAAACTGGCAGACGGCGGGCGGGCGGGCGGCACAACATCCAACGGGCTGTCCCCGAGAACCCAGTATCTTCTGGCCAAACAAAAACGTCTCCTTTACAACCCTCTCGTCGGGAGTTGAATACACTTTCTCGTGGGGGCGCTGCCGCCGCTGCTCCTCCTCCTCCTTCCCTTCCGTTTCTGCCTCGTAAACGTCTTAATCAGCCCGAGGACTCCCAGTTTGGCCCATTTGAATATGAAAGAGGCAAAGAGGCCGCCACTACCGCTCTTACAGACTCGCCTTGAAAACCCTACCCTACCCTACCCTACTACCCTTATCCCTGCTACTCCCCCTCTACACGCCACACCCAGACAATTCCCCCCCCCCTCCCCCTCACACTACCCTCAATGTAATTACTAATTTGGGTGATCCAGGATGATCGTTCGAGCTCCTCTCGATAGGTCGCCGTCTGGCGGCAAAATATGACCACTCATTCTGCTGGCTTATTTCCACTGACTTTTATCCTGCCACCGCCAGGCTAATTGCCCTCTAGAACATTACAGCTGGAGACAAGAAGCGCTTCAGGAAACTGCGGGAGAGACGGGAAAGGAACAGACAGAGGGGGAATGGTCTTGGGGGCTGTAAGGAATAACGAGCAGTTGGCAACACTTCAAGGAATACACAACAGGGATCCCATTACTCTCGTAACGGGATGAAAAAATCGAGAGTAAAGACGAAGGATAAAGATAAACTGTGGGAACCTTGGTGCAAAAATCTGCAGAAAGGAGCGAGAGGATGTGGGGTGTGGACTCCGTATGACACGACAATGGTGATGACAGACCCCTAGGAGGCAACGGTATCATCCCTATGGTCGAAATCACAGGGAGTAATTGACTCGGTATTTACCCCATTTACGTCAACGATGGAGTCATGTACTGTCTGCGACACAGTAACAGCGGCGGCAGCCACAAGCATGTCCGCCCAGTGAGAGGGGACTGAAGGTTCATCTGTTAGGATTGGTGACACAAGCGGAGGAGGAGGTCGTACCACGAACGGTCAAAGATGAATCGCTCTACTGGGTGTGAGGATCTGACCTTTGCCCTGAGCCTAACTCATCATACCCAAGAGTCGTACCGTCGTGTTCAAAGGGTTACCTGACAATCCCCCCCCCTACTCTACCGCCGGCCCGCCATCACCTGCACTACACTACGGCTCAGCAGCCACAGGGTACACCAGCGAGACGGGAATATTCCAACTAGGGTGTGCCGTCACGCTGAGTTGGTATTAGAGGAGAGAACTTCCTGGGTCTCCTGCATTAAACTTTCCGACTATCTCCTCCCACCGCGGCTTCAAAATGCACCCTCTTATGCCCTCTCCCTCTTGCTCCTCCTACTCCTCCTCTTCCTAACCCCCTCCTCTACCACCACCACCACATCTCGCCCCACCGCTCCCTAACTCAAGGACAAAAAGCACTGTTGATGTCATCAGTGATAAACTGGTAAAAATGAGAACCACTCGTCAAATCGTGGGCCACAGCATGACCTCTGACCCCAATAGAGCCCATTCCCCACACAGCCACTGAGACGTGCAGCATGACCTGTGACCACCATACCGCCTCACCGCAAACCGCCATTGCGACCTGTACCAAGACCTGTGACCCCATATCGCCCCTTCCCACACCGCCAATACGACCTGTAGCATGACTGGTGATCTGCAGACCGTACCTTGCCCCACAACCAAAATGCCACTGTGACCTGTAGCATGACTTACGACCTTGATATCGCCCCTTCCCCAATGGGGGCCCGACGCCGGGAGGGCCTCTGCTGACTCATGGTCATTAGCTCTAACCTCTACACCATGGAGGCCCGTGTGTGTATGTGTAATTATCATGTGTGTGCTACAGGGAGTTTCACACGCGTGTTACCCAGTCTCTTTACCATGTATATATGTATCATGTCTACACTCTAGCCTGGGTATTATCGACAAGCTCCGAGGCGTGTGTGTGTGTGTGTGTGTGATTATTATTTGTGTGTTACGGGTTGTTACTGTGTGTTACTCGTGTTGCCCCGTCTCTTAACTTTGTACTTGGGAATCGGGTCTTGAAGTTTGGTACCCATTTATCAACAAGCCCGAATGTTGGATGAACAGTTGAGGTCGGCTGTGGGCAGACTGCTGGACCCTGGGTTCGAACCCATCTGTCTATCTATTTGTCCCTCTGTCTGTCTGTCCTCGGAAAAGTTCGCCTTTGACCTTATCCGTAACGGTTAGGTCAAAAGTCAGTGTTATCAAGGTTGTAGCTAGAATCAAGGTTGGCTTTGAACCTAGCTCAGTGAAGATGAGGGTGTAATGAAGAGGGGTATAGTGAAGATACGTGCATTTTGAAGATGCGAAAAAGAAAACAGTGAACTCTCAATCCAAGCCAGGTTTAAGGCCGGTTTTCATGGCTGGTTCGATATCTGGGCTTTAAGCTTGACTGCCAGAGTCAAGGTCAAGTTATGATCATTACCCGAAAAATCTCGAACTCCTTCTCTTGGAGTTCAAGATAATTCTAGGAGCACAAACACACTCACTATGTATATGGCTATGAATCTACCCTAATGAAGGTAACGGTATCGTGAAGACTGGGTGTAGTGAAGGTAAGGATGTCGTGATGTTGAAGATGTAGTGAAGATGATGGTTCGGTGAAGAAAATGGTATAATGAACGTAAGGAGGGTATGGTGAAGAAAACGGTTTGGTGAAGACAAAGGTGCAGTAAAGATTAAGTGCAGTGACCATAAGGGCGTATGAAGACAGTCTTTTTGGCCTGACCCTCAAAATGATCTAAACGAAGTTCCAGGCCGGTTAAAGAAACCAGTATTAATACTGTATGTGCACCTTACCTGTCTCTCTGTTTTAGAAGAAAGTTAATATCTGACCTTAAGTAAAAAGGTCAGGAGCATCGTATGTGTAATAATGATGGCCTTAGCAGGGAAGATGAGGCTGTATTGAAGAAGAATATAAAGAACACAAAATATTCCTAGCTAGGTTAAGGATGGCCACAGGCCAACCTCGAGCCTCGCTTAGTGAAGACAAAAGGTTATCATCAAGATAATAAGTAGTGAAGAAAAGGATTTAGTAAAGATAGAGGGTAGTGAAGATGATGATGCAGCCACAGAGAAAGAGAGATGGAAGTTGGAAATGAGGTAAAGTCCATCACAGACAGGGAGGGATGTGGGGGTGTATGTGTGAGCACGAGAGAGAGAGAGAGAGAGAGCGAGAGAGTGTGTGTGTGTGTGTGTGCGTGTGTAGGGGAGGATAAGGAGGGAAGGGAAGCGGGGGTGTTCTGGGTACGCGAGAGTCATTTCCCTGGACGTCCCCGTGTCCAGCCACCTTGGCTACTCTGGAGTGTGCGTCCAGCTTGGGCCCTTTTTGTCTCCTCCGTAGGACCATACTAATGACAGTGGCTCAAATGGATTGGTCTGTGTCAACGTCCATGGGTCTGCGATGGGGAGGGACAGCGAGGCGATACATGCAAAATACACCATAAGCAGCGAAGTAAATAAGTCAATAAATTTTGGCTTTGTTAGGAAAAAACGTGGAGACTGAAAAGCTATTTACTCTTTGGGTGTGAGGGCAAGATCTTTAACCATGGCGATGCAGGCTTTGAGCACGACGGCATGACACTACGATGTGATGGTCTAACATTTGACCTGACGCTTAAGGGTATAAGGCTAAAGGCCGGGCCAACCTGCCCAAGGATCGTGCCGTCGTGCTCATGGGGCTAAATGCTCGGTTATCCCCCTCTGGAAATGTTGCCTCCTCCCAGTGTGCCTGGTACACGTCAGCTCAGGATCAAAGGAGACCCATCACAAAGCCTGTGGCAAACTACACTTTTTTCTCTCATTTTTTATAGTAAACTTTTACTATTTATGCATAAGAAAATTCTTTTGAAAATTTTCTATCTACCATTGAAAGTAAATGTAAAAGCATGCTTTACATGTGTGCTTTTCGGAAGCAAACTGAGCAGGTATGGGTAAATTTAATTAATAAAGTGAATTTCTTTAAAGTTACTTCCATGAGATGCCATCACGTGACACTTTGAGGGATACATACACTGTGCACACCTTAAGGATCAGAAATGCAACTTGCACTTCGCGTACACTTTAGGGATGCGACAGCAGTTGGCGTTACGACGTTCGTACAGTCAACGAAAAGTTCTGCTTCCGTTTCCTGAGATGATGTTCGTTAATTTCCCCCACACTGTGGGCGACTGACCAAAGCTATTTGACGGGTTCATCATACCGCCCACAGTCTCCTCTAGCTGGCTGATGCAGGAACGGGTGGGCAAAGTGCTCGCTTGCATGCCTGTCTGGCAACATCAGCCTTCCACCCATGCCTGCGCCTAGGCTCAATTCGGAGTAGAAGGACCTCTCCTATAGTACTCTAGCGGAGGGGACAGCCAGCAGGATCATCATGAAATGCGGAATCACTTTTCGATTCTCCATGAGCGTGAAACTGGGATGAACCATTTTCAAAACACTCACCAGCTGAGGACAACGGCATACGACTAATGAGGCAACGTTTTGACCCCATGTAGGACTGGCCAGGCCTTTGACCTGACACTTAAGGAACGGATCAAAGACCAGTCCAGAATACCCATGGGTCTGGCCGCCCTGCTGCAGGGATTGAGCGGCGACTCCTCAACCATGGCCGTTTCAGGGGAAGTTTGCTTACACAAGACTCCCATGCCATCCTCCCCGGCCACCAGCCCTGGCAGGGCAATAAATGAACGACTTTGCCCAACCTTAATCTAAATCTAAATCTGAAACAATGACAGCAACAGGCGAGCGATTTATCTGGTTATCTAAATCCGAATCAGTTGCAGAAAAAGAAGAAAGGCTTAACTAATCTAAATTCCAAAAATACTTATCGAAACAATTATCTCAAAGAGATGAGCCAATTTTACCGTCTACAGGGCAACTGAGTTCATTCTTGAAATGAATGGACAAAACTAACGTCGAGACGGTATGCCTGGAAGCTGAGGACATCAGCAGTATTTCTAGTCTGGCCGATGAGGACATCAACAATATGTGTATACACTGAGGACTTGAGCAATATGCCTTGGACATTAAGGGCATCACCAGTACGCCTGGACACAGACGGTATAATCTGTTACAGTAAAAATAAAAATCATACGTCATCCAATTCGCAAGTCCTTGTTTTTCGCTTCTCTATTGTTATCCCTGGGCTATGAGGAAGGGATAAGTGTGCAGGCATGAGGGTGGGATGAGTGTGAGGTCGTGAGGGAGACATTAGCGTGAAGGCGTGAGAGAGTGGTGTGAAGGAGTGAGGGAAGGGTGAGTGTGAAGGCATGCGCACGGGAGAGGGTGAGGGGAGAAGAGCAAGTGGCTTTCTGATTGGGAGAATGAAAGGAGAGAAGGTGATGCCTAGCATTGTATCCAGTGACTAGTTCCTATACACCGGATGTCATCAGATTTAACCTACACACTTTAACAAAAGACATTCGAACAGTTTTATACGTTTCTCGCTCTCTACTTCATTAATTTCCCTCTAGCTGTAAGTATTTGTAAGTACTCTCAGACACTACACAGGTTAACCCACGTTAAGCTTCTCTGGATATCATGTTAGTAATATATAAAGTACATAAATTTATGTAATTCTGAAATATGAACACCAGCCTACTTAACCTCACGAGCACGATGGGATGACCCTTAGTTATGACTATCTACCCTTTGACCTGGCCTTTAAGGGTTCTGACAAATGCTATGCCATCATTAGAGTTGAAACAATAATGAACCTGTTCCCAACCCATTGCCCAAACATTTGCACACCACTTCTCTGGAACGTTTTGCTTGTGGTAGGCAGACGTCACGGAACTTTCATGGCAGACTCGATGATCGTCCATGGCAGATGTGATTAATGCCCCCCCCCCTCCACACCACCCTTTTCCACTCAAGGCAGATGTCACATCATTTCCAAGGACAGATGTCATTATAAAGGCCAGCAATATCTACCCGTATAATCACCATTCTTGTCTTACGGCAAATATGACAAGTACAGGCGGGCTCCACCTGCACGAAGTTACACCACGAGTGAAAAGTCACCTCTGGCAAGGAAGCATCATCGGGAGCACTGTCTCGTCAAAGAACTTCTCACTCCAAAGAAGTTCATCACTTCCCTGCAACTGGAAGTAGCGCAGCCTAGGAGCTGCAGAAATTCCTGGTGCAGTTTGTACAAGAACAAAAACATCCGTCCAAAATTTGCCGTAATGTAGATTCCTCTTTCGTGAGCTATCCAAACGAGGTACCCATCCATACTATACCTCATCTACATGATATTCAGTGCCCGACCACACGAAGTCCTGTGTATGCCATGCCCCATCCATGCGACGCCCAGTCCATAAACATATGAGCAAATGTGTGTGTGTGAAGTGTATGAATGGCTGTGCACCTTCAAGATTCCCTCATGTGCAAGGTGAAGAAATTCAATAACCTTTGTAGTCTATGCGAGACTGCAAGAGGAGGAAGTCAAAAGGCTCCAGCTGCTGGTGTTGCTCCGGAAGACCCCAAGCATCGACCAATCACAGGCCAACGTGAGTACCGTACCGTCGAACGACGTCACACTTCGCTACCAGCGATAACATTCCTTAGCGGGGGCTAGCGCCCTTGGCTAAATGCACCTCGAGTAACGCTATACTAAACGCTGCTAGTCATATATTACCTCCACGACAGTCACAGAGCCAAAAATCATACAGCATCCCCACCATCAAGCCATGGAGACGTCCAATCACTCGAGGTCAGCCCCACCGTCAAGCCACGGGGACGACCAATCACCTACTTGGGTCTCACACAACACGCCAATACCCCAACACCAGCGGGACCATCGCATGCCACCAACCTCAACTTTAAAGTAGGCTTTAACGGGATAATTTAGAAACTTATATTAATAAGACGATAACTTCCTACAAAATCTTTTAATATCTAATTTTTTCTTCTTGCAAGTCCTTAAATCACCTCAGCAAGAGAACCCCCACCCACACGCACCCCCCCACACCCGGGGCCCGGGGGAAACGACCCGCTGAGAATGGTCTTCATTTCCTGCTGAGCCAGCCTTCAAGAGCCCCACCACCGCCCACCCACCTTGGGAACCACGGCGGCAAAACATTTATACTACAGCCCGTGTAAAAGTTGGACTCCTCTCTCTCTCTCTCTCTCTCTCTTCACCCTGGATCCCGCCAGGAAAGATTTTCTCAGAGAGGTAATCTTAGTCATTACCACCTTTTTAACATTTCACTTACTCTTTCCAGGTTCGCGCTCTTCTATTCTCACCAACCAAAATGTCATTCAAATGCTTCATCCACGAAGGTTTTACTCTCGTAAAATAAATGATGGTTTTACTTCTAAGACGGGAATGTGCGCGTTGAGGACACAGGCCGATTATGGCTCGTTTTCTGTACTCCTGTAATCTCAATGTCATCTGCACGATCGTCTCCTGAATTATAAGAACCTGCGTCACAAGGTAGTGACGCAAGGCATGTGTTCTCAGAAGGGCCTGGTGTGCTCTGTGCTGTGTGTGTGTGTGTGTGTGTGTAGACGTACACTAGCTGCAGGTGTACGTCAGGTGTGGACGTACTGTCAAGGGCAAAAGTCGTGTCGCTGTCTCGTCCGATGATTTAAGTCGTGAAACATAATGAAAGCCTTACCACAGGGCCATGTTACATCGAAAGGTTAGCCCTTTACCATATGTTTTCACCAAATTTCACGACACGACTTTTGTCTTTGATAGTACACCCGCTGCAGGTGGAGGCCACGTGTGGCATTATGTCGTGTGATCACAACGAGAGGTCAAAGCAATCGTCAGGGTCTGGGGTGGCCCTTCATGAGCTAAACAAACAATCATTCAAACATTCCACGGATACCTTAAGGCGAGTCTCTATTTTTCTATTTTCCTACATACGTATGTCTATCTATCCATCTATCTAATTAATACGTAGGTTAAAAGATGTGCAAAGTGCCTCAAAAATTAATCAAGAGAAAAACTAAAAAAGAAGTACTCATAAAGATTGAAAGTAAAGGAATTTATAAAAGGAAAATCAATGTATGATTAATGAATGAAAAAAGAAAACTGAAGTCTGCTAGTTTTACTCTGCAGATAAATAATCCAATGAACCAACTGTATCAAGAGAAGCAAAATCACTAATTAATTTACAGCTGTAAACAAGTGATGGATCATTACAAGAGCTAATCAAAATCATGCACACAGAAGTCTTATCTAGGTATCAAATATAATCAAAATCATGCACACAGAAGTCTTATCTAGGTATCAAATATCTAGTTCGACCATTACTTGCACAACCTGTGTATTACCCCTGTCACATGTCTCCGGCTGGGACATGTTAGAATCACATGAAGTTTGAGTTGTCAGTTCTTAGCCTCTTGACCAGGAAGATGCGAGCCTTGAAGGCCACGAACGGTAGTGGACCTCTGAGTAAGATGGGCTGGCCTTTGCCGTGACTCCTAAGGATCGTGACAGACACCAGGCGAGCATACCCAAGGGTTGCACCGTTGTCCTCAAGGGTTAATTCCTTCAAAAGGGATACGAGGAAATGAAAGCAACATGAAGCAACAATATGAAGAATTCGAAGACAATTAAATAAGTCACGTCGAGCCGACAGGATCAAGCAAGGCCCAGAGATAAGCCGTCTGGAAACGTATTTCCCGAGCAGAACACTCTAACTGATCTTTCACAATCGTGCGAAGCCTGACTCTATTAGATAAACTGTCTCTAGAATTATACACCCAACAAAAACTACACCATTTATTCAGTCAGAATACATTCACTACAATACACAAACTGCTCGGTTTGCAGGTGTACCGCATGTAAACACATACCGCGTTACGTATTTGTAAGTAAATACTGCACAGTAAACAACTACGTACAGCGATACCCTCTTAAGGCATACCTTCCGCCACACAGAAGATTGGTTCATTCAGAAGCACTCTGTTCTCATAGACCCCACCTATGGATCACTCGTGTACATTTACATTTAAACACACAGTCCGTCCCTCGTGTCTTCAGCTTCCAGTGTTGTTACCTCAACTCATTCTATCGGGTGCCCTGTGGTCCACGCCTCCACCGGCACACATTCTCTTCTCATCAAGTATGAGATAAGAACACCATCTAAGATGCAAACACCTCCATGTTTACATTCTAACAGCGTTTCGCACCCGCCCCAAACCTTTCACACCAGTTACTGCCTACTCTGGACTTGCATTCCTCGTACCCCCGCCCTTTAGCGAGTCACCAGACCACCCCTTCCTCAGCTCTGGGTCCCTGACACCCATCACGGCCAATATTCACTTATCTCACTCCCCAGTATTTGATTTAGGCTTCCCGGGCCTCGTCCCCGTGCATCCCTCATTCAAGTCGCCCTGTATTTTTTTTTTTTTTCGTATAATAAATGGGACAGCCCCCCAGTCATAGCCTCCCATTTATCAGAATCATTCATATTTCCTCCCACCCTAAATGTTTTATCTCGCGGCCAGCCTATGCTAATGGAGCTACAAAAAAGAAAAAAAAGATATATACGGGCTGTAATGCAACAGATAAATCTGACTTAGAAGATATTTTCAATTTCCCCGGCCATCCCCGTAATCCCGCTCCATCCCTCCCCCACATGGGCCCATCAGCGTCCTGCGGTGCACGTCCGGCATCAATAAGGTTTTCCGCGGGACCGACTCCTTGTGTGTCCTTTAAGAAGGCTCGGACGGGATGGGGCTCCAGCCAGCCTACTTAATCTGATGAATGGCCCCTCATCTAGGCCTATTTGGCACTAACACCCATAAAAGGCAGTTATATATATCGCTAAAAAAAGGTCTGCCTACCGGAGTAGTTCAGGATGTCGGCACCTTCGCCGGGATATCCCGGTGGGCGGGTAGTGCCACCAGAGACCCGCCTGGGCTCTGAATCATTACAATAGTCTTAATCATGTTTAACTACTCTGTGGATAACGGGAAGCAAGATTGATGGTACTCCTGGAAAAGTTTGGGATTAAAATCTTAAGACGAGAACCCAGACATATGTGGAAAGGTCTGGTGGTGGCCAGTCGCTTACACAAAATTGATGCGTCTATACAATAACTGCGTTGTTATATTATCCTGTAACTTTAAAGTCACAAACCAAGAAGATAAAGAACTACTTGAATTATGTCCTAAAGTCCACAACGCACTTAATAACGACAAGACCCTATGATGGCCTCACCTTTAAAGTGAACCTTTAGGGTCAGGTCAATGGCCAATACCCAAGAGTCGTGTCATCGTGCTCAAGGGACGTACTGCCGTGCTCAAGTGGTTGCTACTACAAACGAACATTCATACAGGGACCGCACGAGAAACAAATTACACGTCCCTGATTCACACAAGAACCACAGGACAAAGAGTGCCATTCTAACCTTAAACAAGAAACTGGTTTTCACTTCATACAACTCTGTGAACATATCATACGCATATCATACGTAGTGCTAACATATTCAGAATAAGTATATCAAAGCTAACTTATGCTAGGTTAACAGTTAACCAATCTGAGAGATGAGCGTTGGACAAAAGCGCCAGACGTTAGTTCACGGTTTTACAGAGTCAACAAGAGAACAACTATTCAGTGAAAGAATACGAGTCCGGGCCCGGCAACTTTACCGGCATTATCAAAAATGTAACCCTGAAAGGATAACTAAACGTTTGTGTGGACTCGGCAAATGTTTCCCGGGAGTTCGTAGACAAACTGTAATCCCAAAAGTTTGGGTCAACGAAACGAAATAACTTAGTCCACTCACGTTTCCGACGACGTAAAATAAGAACAAAGACCATGAACGTTCTTAGATAAAAGGAAAATAAAATGTAAACGTTTCTGTAATAAAAAAAATACCCACAAACGTTAAACTGGACTTAACATGCGACCTACGAACACTAACCTGTGTGTGTTTTACAAACAGACTGGCTTTACAAATGTTGATGGGTGTTTACCTTAATCTTTCTATGGACTGAGTGATGAAACTGAAGCTCGTGTCTCCAAGTTTCGAACCAAAATCAGTACCGTTTCTAAAGGCAACAACAAAAAAAAGTCTAAAGCGTTTCAATAGCCGTCAAACAACACCATAAAAACTTCTGCAAATGTCACATACACAAACGCCTCCGTAGCGAGGTTAACAGAACCAGGAATTATGATAGTGTGTCTCTTGGCAACGGCGTTAGGGATAGACAGACCGGGCTGGGTGCTGGTGGCGGAGAGGCATGTTCCTGTTAGGGGGAGGGGAAACGGACCCGACCCAGCAATTCGAGCCTTTGGAGATAAGATCGTAGTCTGTTTATTGCAAGTTAAGCACACCATCACCTCTAAGGATCGTACCGTCGTAATCATGCGTTGTACCGTAAGTTCAAGGGCCGTACCGTCGTGGTCAAGAGGTTAGTCAAAACATTTTGTGGACATCAACGGCGACACATGACTCGTGACAAACGTCTGAACATATTCAATCTGCCCTCTGTTAAGGGAATGAGCTGGGCACTGCCGGCCGAGCCAGGCGGTGACAAGAGGAAGGGAGAGGAGTGGTGGACAGACTCTTGGGTAATAGGGATGGGGGACGCAAGACTTGGAAGGGATCAGACAAACTAAAAGAATGGGAATTCTACGCATGTCAACATTCAAATGAGTAAATTAGAAATAAAATCGAGTTATAAGAAACTTGAAACACGAGGGGGATCAAACTCCCTCCCTCTCTCTGTCTGTCTTAGAGGGAAGTGATCAGACTAATTTCCGTAGACTTATATGGCAGACATCCGAATCCCCAAAGTTTGTCCTCAAATCTCGTAAAATGAAGAATTACGACCCAAAATCTAAGGAGGGGTGGGAGGATGGGAGGGAGGGGTTAATGAAAGAGGAATCTCCGCGTTACTGGACTAGTGTACAGGTTCCATTACGGCTACATCCTCCAAAGAATTAAAAGAAAAATGAACAGTTATAACTTTTGGAAGGACGGAAGTAGAAAGATAGGAAAACACCGTCTCCCCCGCTCCCGTGAGACGTGACGTCATCAATATCTGATAGCAGGAAATGCAATAGATAAACTAGGGCGAGTAATTAAATGCAGCAAATAAACTAGGGCGGGCAATTACCTCGCATGACCCTTAACCTTTGACTTTCCGAAGGTCAAGTTACGGAGGAGCACAAAGTATAAGTAGCGGATATCAGCACAAAGAAGCTTAACCCCGATGAACGTAACCTTTAACCGGACACCTGTACTGGCTGTTATGATACCTCCTCCTCCCCTGAAACAGCTGACCTGTGGAATTCTCGTCCTGTGTTGTCCTTCCCTCTTTATTTAACCTTTCTTCCCTTAAGGGTCAGGTCAACAAACACTTGCGGAGCCCTGAATAATTTATAGTTTTTCTCTATAAAATTTTTCGTCCGCCTGAGATGGCCTTGATTGGGGCATGTTATTTGCCCGTGTTATGTCGGTCACCATAATAAAATCATATCCAGGAGTTGTACAGTCGTGCTCAATGGTACGACAGTCGTTCTCAAGAACCGTACCAAAGAATGTTTCAGAACACGGGAGTATTTCGTATTATATCATTTTGTACACTATACCCATACCACTCAGTAAATACACCATTAATCTCTCCTGACCCGCGAACCTCAAGTGGGAGAACCGACACCGCTCCTGAACATTGTATTCAGAACCAGAGCAGCAAAGCTAAACACACACTGAACTAGTGGGATAAATGATATATGCAAATAATAAGCAACGTTAACGGACAATATTTTCCACCACCGATAAATTTTGTTCAAGTTTGGTTAAGCGAAATCTGGAGAGAAGGAGATGCGTGTGTCTAAACAGAGCGGACGGACAAATATACGTGGTAAGGAAGGCAAGTGCTGGAACGCCGCTGCCGGCTCTCCTCAGAAACATTTAGTCAGTCAATAAAGTTCTGAGTTGAGAAGATTGAAAATACAGAGACGGACTGGGGAGCCGTCAAACTTCCGAAATTGATTCCCGGAAAGCGTTGAGGAGTCTGGTAAATTAGAGGGAAGCCAGCACGACACAAGGACTACGGGGAAATTGAAAAGTGAAATTGGTAAGGAAGCAGAGACGAGGTACCCGGCGATGATGAGGCAGCAAATGGTATATGGTTGGTATGATAAGGCTCCTGAAGACGTCCTTTCCTTACCATACCTTACCTTACCTCCTCATACTTTGCCTTGCCTTACCTTCCCTTCTCTTATCTTGCCTTACTGTGTAACACAGCAAGACTGGCCCCCCGTTAAGACTAAAACTATGACCTTCAAGGAGGCAAAATGTTTGTGCGTTTCTCCTCAAAACTCGGCCAGAAACGTCAGTGTGAGTATATCAATGGTTGCATGTTCCATCAGCCCGGCCCTGGCTATCATAAGCACTAGAAACTTTAACTTTTCTAAGTAACTTCTTCGAGTGTCAGCCTCCTCCCTGACCCTGCCCCTCAGGCTTCCACCTCACAAAGACTCAAACTCTGGTGAGTTCTGCCTCCCCTCCCACACCGTCCCTCCCTTCTCACACACTCACCCCTCTCCTAGCCCCCAATCCAAATTCACCCCCCCTAGCATTCCCCCCTTCTCCCTGCCCCACAACCAACCGCCCACATTTTGGGGTGTTTACGAGGTAGTTTGCATATATTTACTTGATCAGAATTGCATGTGTTTCGTAGATGTTTTGGTCTATGTACGTAACTGCTTGTTTGTGGCTGTGGTTTGTTTTTAACGCATTCGTGTAGAAAATGTTTTCAGGCATTTTGTAAGTAAGGCGGAAGTCAAATTGTTCAAAAGCCGTCAAAACAAGTTTTCCAGACGCTGAGACGCAATACATATACTAACTTGGCGCGGGAACACACGTGCAGACCTCTCACACCACCACACAGATTTGCAGCTTTATTTTCACGTTTTTGTTATAGATAAAAGGAAGACAGACGAGCACCTGAGAGGTGGCCACATCAGTGCTCCATCTTCAGCCTTTCTTCCTTTGATAAACAACCTTCCTCACCCCTATCCCCCCGTCCATCTCTCGAGCCCTGCCTCTATCCCACTCCACTCCCCTCTCTATACCACTATCCCACTCTCCTCATCCTACAACCCCTAATCCCTTATCCCCACGCCGCCTCTTTATTCGTCCCTCCCTATCTCCCAGCCCCTGTCACCCTCACTATTTCCTTCCTCCGTCCCTATCCGCCTTCCAGCTCTATCCATGGTGACCTTTCTCCTCCCTTCTTCCTATCCTTTCCTCCATCTTCCTCCTCCCCCTTCACACACATCCTCACCTCCCTCTCCCTCTGGTCCCTTGAGCATCATCCTCCCTCCTCACCTTTCTCCATCCTTCTCTCTCACTTCATCAAACTCCCTGCCTTCCTCCCAACCTCCTCATGCACCTCTCTCCCTACTTCTTCAACCACTTTTCTCCCTGTTTGTCCATCTCTCTCTCTCTCTCTCTCTCTCTCTCTCTCTCTCTCTCTCTCTCTCTCTCTCTCTCTCCCTCTCTCTGGGTGCCCCTCCCTCGCCTGGCCAGAGTTCTTCACGGTGCGTGGCTCTCACTGCCTCCGTGTCTTCCCCTGGCTGCCTGCCCCGGTCCCTGGAGCAGAGCGCACTCTCCACCACCACTCCTACAAGGGCCGCCTGGCAAAGCCTCGCTTGCCTGGATCCTGAAGCACACGTCCTATACGCCTGGATCCTGGAGCACACGTCCTACACGCCTGGATCCTGGACATACGTCCTACACCGCCTGGATCCTGGACACACGTCCCACACCGCCTGGATCCTGGACACACGTCCCACACCGCCTGGATCCTGGA
>JAYMFT010385788.1:0-20139 GCA_038088735.1 Panulirus argus | reverse complement strand
ATATACATATCAACATATACATATATACATACATACACATACACACATGTACATATTTAGACTTGCTTGCCCCCATCTACTCCTCTTAATGAAAGGGTTAAAAAACTGATAAAAGGGACCTGTATCTAGTCATGATAACCCCACTTCAGTCTTTTTCATTTATTAGCGAGACTTCTACTCAGTACTTTTTACTTAAATATGATATCCCTACTTTTCACTTCTCTTCATAAAAAAGGTATCCCTGTTTTCGATTATTCTATCCCAACAAAACATGGTGTAAAATGAACATGTTTTCTCAAAGCATTTGATATCCTCACCTCAGGAGATTCTGACTGCTTGTCTTCACAGATGCTCGACTTACGTTTGCCATAACGACATTTGGGAGTAGTTATGGATCCAAGATAGTCAGCAAGAACCATCATAGCTTCTCCCTCATCACCACAATCTAGTTAGAAAACAAACAAGACTAAGGTTGAGGAACTCTTCCTAAACTTTAAGCTGGAAAAGCCATTCTCTCCTGATAATTTTACCAAGACACTCTCTTCTTCACTTTATCCTCCAAATTCTTTCCCATTAACTCCAAAGAATGCTTATTTCTCCTTAATAATCTATCATCTTACAAACTTGAAAAATTTTTAAATTCACCTTCATAAGATTCACTTTATATTGGTCAAACTTTGATCACCTACAAATCTTTTTCATTATTAAAATCTTGAGGGGAATGACTGTTAGCTTACTTTCTAATGTCTCCTTGTTGGCATCAAGTATAGCTAATGCAACCATAAACACTACCCGAGCACCATCATAGAAGAAACAATCTACAACATGCACTGCAGCTTCAAATGTCATCACACTGTAAAGAAAAAATAGAGATACATTAATATTTGCAAAAATCTGTAAAGAAATTAAAGTTGTAAGCAAAATTTTCTAAAGTCAGAGTAAAGTGATGAACACAAATGCAAGAGCTACATGTCTTCTGCCAGTGAAAGGATTTCTTGTAAAAATAAATGCACAGTGAATCTGTGCAAATCAGTATCAATATATGGAAAAAAATTGGGTTACGTTGCTAAATTCTCCTAACGTCTGCATTTTTTCACTTCCATCGTGAAAAAAAACGTTTAGTCACCAGTTTTATAAATAAAGCATATACACACAATGAAGTACCACTTATCTGGGATAATTAGGAAAGGAATCCCCACTGAGTTTTCCAATGAATCTAGTATCCCTGGGGATAGTTGATAAAGAATACTGCTTATGTATTCCCTGCATGTTGAAGAAGGTGACTAAAGCAGACAGCTACACAAACAGACACCCAGATGGACAAAAATCAGACAGAGATATACAATGATAACAATAGGGGAACAATCAAGACTGTGCGGGCAGAAGCAAGGAATGCACTCTTCAGAGATTGGAGAATTCTAATAATGGGGAATTTTAACTCCTTTACAAGGAAAACGGCTGGGATAGTTTAGATTTACATGGAGAAAGTGAGTCTTGTAGATGCAAGAAATAAGACAAGTTGATGCTTGATTAAAAAAGCGTATACTAAACCATGAAAATATAACGAGTGCCAATGTCTATCTTAGAATGAGAGGAAATGGTTAAAATGAAAAAGTGGATGCCTACCCGAAATAGAGAAGGACTAAGATGGGATAAATCCACACCTAAAACTGATGAGAAATCAAGACATATGTGATTATTAATAATCACTTGAAATGTATGTGAAGATATGGAACAGACAGTGAGAGAGATATAAGCCTTAAAAATAAAACTTACCTGAGAAAGAGAGTGAGGAACCAGGACAATGAGATGAGGGAGATGATGCCCAAGTCTGACAGTTTGGTGTGAAGACCTGGCATATGATCCAAAATAAGGTCTTCTAGTACACCCTGATCCACAAGTGCTCCTACAACTCTAGTGTTGTAGTAGTCAGGGAGGAGCCGTTCACTCAAAGCTGCCAGGAGCCAGAAGGACTCCTCCTCATTGCAATATACTAGGAGAACTGATGCTACAATGTTCATGGCTTGGCAGTAACCTAATGGGAAAAGAATCACATTACATAAACTTAACACAACTGAATTATACATTCACAAATGATCTATTCAATTCTTAACTATATCATTTCATATTTAACAAGGGTGTAAAGCATGTGTACGAGTAGGAAGAGTGGAGGGTAAAATTTGTTTGTGGATGGGGTGACGAGAGAGGTAAAGACGGACAAATATACAGTCTGCAGGGGATGAGAGGAAACTGGTGGCAGATTCAAGCGAGAAACTGCAGAAGCTGGTGATTAAGTTTAGAAGAGCGTACAAAAGGAGGATGTTTAGGGTAAATTGAATAAAAGCAAGGTTATTATGTATAGCAAGGTAGTGGGGGTAGGGTTAGATGGGGTGCAAGTATGAATGGAGAGAAACTGGAGGAAGTGAAGTGTTTTAGACATCTGAGAGAGGACATGGTGGTAAATGGAACCATGGAAGTAGAAGCGAGTCATAGGGTGGGTGAGGGGATGAAGGTTCTTGGAGCATTAAAGAATGTGTGGAATGAGAGGTCATTAGCTGGGATGGTGAAAATGGGTATGTTTGAAGTTCTAGTAGTTCCATCAATGTTATATGGATGCTAGGCAATGAGCTATAGATGAGGATGTGTAGAGTAGGATGGATGACTGGAAATTATATGTTTGAGGACAATATGTGGTGTAAGCTGTATTGATCAAATAAGTAATAAAAGGGTAAGAGAGAGCTGTGGTAATAAAAAGAGTATGGTTGATAGCTTATGAAGATATGTAAAAATGGTTTGGAATATGGAAAGAATGAGCGAGGAGAGGTTGATACGTGTCAGAAGTGGAGAGAAAAAGGAGAAAGGACAGACCAAATTGGAGATGGAAGGATGGAATGAAAAAGATCTTATTTTTGAGTGACCAAGGCTTGAATATGCAGAAGGATGAAAGGTGTGCTCTTGACAGGGGATAGGGGAGAAAGAATACCACCCACATATTTTCTGCGTCTCATAGAAGGCAGCTAAGAGGGGCGGGAGCGGTTGGCTGAAAATCCTCTCTTCCTGTAATACTTTCCAAAAGAAGGAACAGAGCAAGTAGCCAAGGTAATAAATGTGTGTGATTATTAATCTAAGTTATACTATTACACTTGCTTGTATAATCCTGAGATATTGTGACACAAATAACAGCCTCTGCACTGAGAAAGAACAAAAGAAAAGGTTAAACTACTAGTTTTATGCCAAAACTCTGTTTTGGGATAGCAACTTAGAAAGTTACAAGACTAGCTGGCTGATCAAGAGTGAAACTGATTTCAGTCCTCACAAGCTCCATGGTAATCAGAATCTATTTGTATTATCCAACATATATCTCTCAATAATCAAAAACACAATAATTTAGAAAGTTTTCAGAGCATACATGTTGTATGGAAAGGGTAATCATTTCGAGAGAAAATGTGCACAACATGCCAACCATTATTCCTGAATAAACTTCACAACACCCAATAAAATCCTGTGACTAACCAATGGCAGGGTTCCTCCAAGCATAGGCACAGAGAACACGTCTCAGAGCTGATATTCCCATCTCACTTTGGAATGCAGGATGTTCTGGGAGAGACCGATGTAAATCTCTCTCGATCTCATCATTTGCAGGACCTCCCCGTTTTAATCCAGCAACGACTGCTTGCTCATAGTAGCCAGGGTTTATGGCTTGATCGTTTATTGCACCTGTCAGAGGATACTTCTAACTAAATCATTTAAATACTGTTTGTTGTGCTGACTGAATAAGTACTACAATGTACACTGCTTACATTACAAAACATGCAGCCCTTACAAATTTCTCTACTTACATACAAGTAAGAACTACGAATCATTATTTTGCTATTTAACACCTATGAATTATCTATCTATTCCTTTACGACTTTTTTGTACATAAAGCACATCTTCCTCGAAACCTTGGTTAACCATCTTCACACCTTCAACTGTCAAAAACCAACAACAGTTCTACAAATGTTAGGAAAAGAAAAATGCATAGTAGTTTTGCGGTTACAGCAATAAAGCTGTAAATCCTCTACTGCACTGACAATGTTAAGTGTACATTCATAAGAGATACCAGAGCAACATGTAACTAAGGGGAAATTGCATGCTTAAAGTGTGGGGAATCTGAAACCAAAAAAAAAAAATGGAAATAGAAATATCTGAGTAACAAATAGATTTCAAAAATATGCAGGATGCCATGAAGATGACTTTGTGAACATCTAAGGAAAAGAATAATTTACCAAAAAAAAAAAAGGACAAACTTCAATCCCTAATGGCAGTAAATGAATGGGAAGAGAAGCTAACCAAAATACAGCTATACAAAATCAATACTTATGAAAATGTGTGAAGAATGACATGAAAATATGATAAAAATTGCCTTGCTAAATGTAAAATTTCAAGGAAATGACCAAGTTGAATACTTTCCTCTTTTGTAACATTACTTGGACGAGAAGAGGAGCAAACCAGTATGATTTCTAAATGCTTGAATAAAGAAAATAGCACTACTTAACACAGGTATGAAATAAAAAAGTACCCAGCTAAATAAGAAAATTTTAGGAATAAATTACAGTGCTTGTAAGGTTTTCTTTCTTGAAGTAGCTTTGGTAATAAAGACTTTATTCAATTCATTAGAAAGGTGATAAGCTATTTTAGTACTGTAGCATTAAAAAGTTCCTCTGACACTGGAAGCCATCTATAAAGTTCTTGTACCTACATTGATGATCATAAAATGTGACATTAGAGGATTTAAGGGAGCTTGGAAGCATACACACTCTTTATCAAAACACACTATTCCTGGAGTGCAAAAGCATCATTTCATGTTCTAGATAATATTTGTTCATTTGTACAAAAGTATCAAATTCTATAATATAATGCTTTAATGTAACAACAAAAGTCCATATAAAATGGTTCCTCCATGTTTTGTGCAACGTTGGGAATTTATATGATCATTGTTAAAAAAAAAAAAAAAAAAAAAAAAAAAATAATTACACTGCAAGACACAAAATGTAAGAAGTGATCAAACAAGTCATTGTCTTATCATTTACTAACCTGAAAATATCATCCACACTTCTCTTCTGACAGTGTCTGGCAGTCCTTCTAAGACTAAACGAAGAGTTTCTATTGTACGGTACATAGTGACTCCTCGTCCATATTCATTCCAATGTCGTTCCCAAAGAAATTCTTTTCTTTGTTCATGTTCTCCTTCCTGGTCACAAAGCACAGATATGAGAAATAGACTTTGAGGATTCAACTGTAAATTCAAAACACCAGCTGGAGAATGTTTTGCTTTGGTTTTGCTTAAATAAAAGATGTAATCAGTCTCACCTTGCATTATTAACCCTTTCTCGTGTTATCACTGTACGAAACATTGTGGTTGGTGAGAAAGCTATCACCTCATATGGCTTTATTTTTTCCAACATTCTTTGGATTCATATTTGTACTCTAGTGCAGTTTCAGGTCCAGTTCCTCAAGAGGATGGGAGGGTTCAAGCTGCACTCCTACCAGTGGTCTCATTCTACTACAAAGGGTATGGATAAGTTGACAAAGACAGCAAATGTAGCCAATTATCAAATATGAATATATCAAGAGATCATTGCAAGTCATTTCATAAATAATATTTGAGGAAGATTCAATACCTTAAGCATTATCACCAAGTAAAACAATGTTTTATATTTCCCATCACTCTGAATTTGTTTTTGTTCTCTGACTTGGTACTTAGGCTTTCTATGTCAGCAGTGGCATCATATAAATGCCAATATTCTGATCAGCCCAGAAAAAAATCCTTAATGCCTAGTTACCCAAAAATAAGTAAGACAGGCACAATTACTGTGTGCTCATATGCCTGCTATGCAGTTTAAACCCTTTACTGCTACATTCATCATATGATGCACATAGAAATTGGCTCTTATTACTCCTTATGTCAATTACTCCTTGCGTCAAACTATGTTTTGTCTCATAGTGTTATGATAGTTACACACATGAATGGAAATAACTGTTGCAGTAGAGAGGTTAAATAAACAAGATTTTGTTGGTATTAAATGATAATGATGAGGGTGATGATGCCAAATATCACATTTGAACATACCAGGAGACCAAAGAGTGTTTCTGAATTTATCACGAGAAAAATAAATCTCTAAGCATAAAAGCGAGTGAAGTTGGAGGATCAACCTCTGAGGTTGCTTAGTACACCCTCATTAAAGCGGCAGCCTCAGCTTTAAGCAGAGGTTTTAAATGTTTATGACTTTACTAGTTTCAAATTGTTGTGGCTGTTGAAATGGCTCCTAATTATTCTAACATCTAAAATTTTGCTAATATCACCATCCCTGAGGATAAAGTATGGGAATATTAGCATGAAAGGAGGTTCCAAAGGAAGATAGATAAAGAGGAAAAGACATTAATGAAGTTTCGCATATCACCCTGTTATATGCTGGGAAAGTCACTTAACATTTATACTAACTTCCACATCCTCCTCAAGCCCAGTGCAGAGGGCTCTTAAGGGCACTGTTGTGGTTTCAGCTTCTGGAGTTTCTGTGGCAAGTGACCCAGTGTTCTCTGATGCACTGCCTATGCCTGAAAAGAATGAACTGTGTGTAAAATAAAGCTTCATCTTTATATAACTTGCAAAGATGTGATTTTTTAAAGAAGTGGTTAAGGAAAAATGATAAATGCATTTACTGGCTGGGACATGCATACAGAGACAAATTATGCTTACAATGCAATTATATATCAAAAGAAACACTTCTAGTGTTCTATTCTTCTATCAACATTCTATAAATGCCTTTTCCTGTTGCACTCATGAGAACCCATTCCAAATATCCTTCTAACAACAAAATCCCTGGAAAGATCACCAAAATAACCCTTTCTAATACATACTCCTATCTAAAATATAATCAAATGGTCTGTTCATGATTCAAAAGACATATTTACACAATTACCATTAACAACATATTTCATCATTCCTACAAACCTATTTTTGCAAGTAATCCCTCCCACTACTTCTTACATATCATGAAACACTCCTTTTGTCCTAGTATATACATAATTTTCACATCTTGGTACAAAAAACTTTTCTTGCCGTTTAAAAATCAAAGTACAGTCGGTCTAAGGCTTATCCTTTCATCTATCTCTCTATTTATCTATATATCAGACACCTGTTCCCAATTGGAACTCTTTGAAGGGGGTGGCCACAGCAATAGTCTCCATAAGTAGTGAACTCTAGTGCCACTTCTTAGCCTTTAGTGCCTCACCCTTTAGAGGTCACTGGCAGAGGACAACTCTAACACAGTGTTTGTAGAGGCTCATACCTAATGTTTCTACTGACTGCTACTACCTGGTGCTCCTGCCTAATGTTCCTACCTATTACTTCTATCTAAAGTTTCTACTGAATGCTCATGCCTAAATATTCTTACCCAAAACTCTCCATTTCAATTCAAATCTCAAACATATCATTTCTTAACCGTTTTCAGAATTTCCCATTTGCAAAAGCGTTAACTAAATGAAGGAAGTTGAAAAATTAAATATAATTGAGCGATCGTAAATTTTTGCATTTAAGAGTTCCTGTACACTATAGCAATAAATTATCCAGACACTTTAAGGTAACATGCATTTAGAAATTAAGCATAAACTTACTTAAGCTACTGAGGCTGATGTCTTCACTCTTATCATCGCACACAGAGTTGGAGCGGCTGCCATACCTGGTATTACCAAGGACCATGCTGTCTGGGAGAGTGCTGATGGCGAGACAATTTTCCTGATACTAATCTGCTTATGGTTAGGAAGGACATTTTACCTCGAGAGTAGAGGTACATTTTTACAAAGTAAACCGAATAAAAAATCTTATCAAAAGCTAGCAGGCAATTTTTGTATCATGCAAACTTTCTTCTATTCATGGCTGGGTGATTGATTCTAAGCCATCTCTAAATAACTGTGAGACCAATTATCTTGTAATCTATGCATATTCATCAATGGCATTACATTTCCTGCCAAAGTATCCATTTATCATTCTTCAGCCTCACCTCTGATCTTCCCCTATTCTTGGTGTAACTCCAGTATTTTACCAAACATCTATTAATCTATATAACATCCCCTTCTTAGGTACCAATACCCTCATCACCCATTCATCTAAACTCTGGCTTTCCTTTGTGCCTACTAATAAATGTCTTAAACATGAATCATTAACACTTTTACGTTTATCTATTTACTACCTTGCTATACCTTCCTATCCCAGCACCCTCTTCTATAGGGCACTCATAGTACTCAGAAAACTAGACAGAGATTGCAAGTCAAGAAGTGAAGTAATGACATGTGTTTGTGGGGTTAGTTCAGGATCAATGAAGCGTAGGTGCTCAGTGAAAGTTGCATCCTGGACATAAGAAGTCTTGTGATGCACTGAATCAATGTTTATAATGTTAAAGATATAGGTGGTGTCCAGATTAAGAAAAGGTAACTTGTACATCTGGAATAAGTAGGTTCAGGAGGGTGTATGCTTGGTGGAGTGGAGATTAAGATGGGGATGGTGGTCACATAGTGCTTCTAGTCATTATAATGAAAATATGTTTTGTCAGTGTTGTGTCTATTGGGTGAAGGGGTACGTGAGAGTATAGGTTGATGAAGTGCAAGGTGGGGTGAACTTTTATTTCAGCTTAGGGGTTGGTGGTTAGCTGGTTGTCTGTTTAGCATAATTAGCTCCATTGCTAATGCCATGGAATGGATTAGGTGCACACAACCCCGAAAATCACTCTTGCACAACATTTATACTCTTTCACTCTGCACACTAAGCTAATTCTTCAAGTGACACCATCACCATCATTAACACTAACTCTGTATTCATAATGCTTCTCTTGTATCTGATCCATAATAATTTCTATAGTATCTTCAATCTACACATCCTCAATGTACCTTCTTTTGTACCAACATTCATTTTCTTACCAACACATCTGCCATTGGTTCTACATGGGAATGTCATACTAAAAGAATGTTATCCTTGAGATTTCCACACCATATATCCTTCTCACACTTTCACTCTATTCTTTCTCCTATTTTGAACTATACTAAACACAATGACCCTTTTTATTGTTCCAATTTTTTATCTGTTCTAACCTAACTTAACTTGGACCCTCTATGCAAGCTTCTTGCATACTCTGTCCTTAAGAGCACCTCTGATTTTTCTTGCTTCCATGACTCTATTTTCAATTTTGACTTTCCCACTACTATTCCCATCGAACTTAACTCTTCTTTTGGTTATCAATTCCTGTTGTCTTATATTTCCTAACTTATGTCTTATTTAAGCTATCTCTGTTCCTTTTTCCTCTCTTAACTATCCAAAGCATACATCTAACTTTATTATATTTAACTGGCCATTTGTCTGCAAACCCTGCCTAAATCATAAACACTTTCCTGCGAGTCTATCACTGTCAATAAGTGATAAAGTTTAGAAAATAAAAGCCGTAATTTATTATAAACATTTCTGATGATAATAAATTTGCACTTACTTCTTTGTGGGTATACTCTTCCCCAGCATCTCTGAAAGCTTATTGATGACAAAATCCCGATCCCCTACATCAATGAAGAGGAGTGTGTTTGAAGAGCTTGCCTGTGTAGTGCAGATGAAAAGAGCATTCTTCACCATAATGTTGCCCTTAACACTGTCAACACGCTCCACACTTTGAACATCTCGTAGTGGACACACAACACTCACAAGGTTGGCAATCTAAATGGAAATAAATGCTTTAGCAAAAGTACAACTTCTAAGGATAATAAACTTTTTCAGCTTAAGACTTAATTCCTTTTTCTGACGATCTCTCAATTTGAATCTTCTTTACAACTTACCGAGTTAAGTAAAAACTTGGATATTAAAGAGATACTTTGTTTCAACATGAATAAAAATTATCCCCAGCTGTATGGTTTCCTAGCTTAGAGTGTTTTATATAAACAGTGTTCAAGAAAAAAGTTAATGAAGAAAAGAAAAAAATACAAAGTAAAAAAAAAAAATCACTCTGGCAAGTGATTGTGTTTAGCATAGAGTTAATCAAGAGGAACACTGACAGCATTTAAAAGATCTGTGAATCAGTGCATCAAGTAGCCCAATTGAGGAGCCAGCTTTCTGCTTACCCACCATCATTTCGTTTTCCACACTCACTGTATATCATCTACTAATACTAAAAACTACAGTCTGTACTGATGAGTATCATTTATCTGTATAATGTCTTAATGGTTATCATATGCATTAAATGTACATTTTTTGGATGCTTTAATTTTCTAAAACGTCCAAAATCGGGTATACCAAGTCTGACAGAGGGGAATGAAATGTAAAACCCCTCTTTTTATGGAAACTTATCTTCAGCACTTTTGTTTCGAGACCTGTGCTGGGAATGTATTACTGGTTTATAGTGTTGGAGCAATACTGAATATTGTGATGCATGAGAATTACCTTGCATTTTCATAAAATGCAAGGTAACAAATACAATATGGAATTTTAGGTAACATCTCGGTTACTGAACATATAGGTCATTCAGGAAACAGTAAGAAGCAACTGTTACCTTGCTGTCAAAACAGATATAGTTGAGAGAGATGAAAAGTGTGCCACTGATATATGCCTTTTTGTATGGGGCCCACATAGAGCAGGTTGTCGAACCATCTAGCTTCTCACTCAGGGGTAATCTGAGAAGAGATATATGGGTATTAAGTAGAAAAAAAGTAGTTCATAAGATAACTAATGGTGTCCTAAGGATGTACAGCAATAAGTTTATACACGTACATTTAAAGGAAGGGACAAACAACAACAATTTGTTGCAATTCCAAGATGGAATAAAAAAAACAATAATGTAGAATCATTACGAGTTTTCATTCATAGGGGCAGAGGCAAAAGAATACCACTCACATAATTCCTGCATGTCATAAATGATAACTAAGAACTTAATCTAGCAACAAAGGAGAAAAACTGAGACTTTTTCCTTGAGGGCTTAGCTGCTGATGCTACATCATCATTAAGATGAAAACAAAATCTATGCAAATATGAAAATACATGTAAAGGATTTACCTAAATTTGCTGCGGTACATGTCTGAATGGGCTCTGGCATCCAGATCACGCTTCAGGAAAGATGGCTTCTTGGGCACCTTCTTGCTGTAATAAATGAAGTCTTCGATAAAATGGCGTTTGTCTTCATAATTCAGCTTGAAAGTGATAAACTACAATTTATATCATACACTGTACAGTATTATGGTTTATATTTCATATTACTGCAAAACATACAAGATCTTTCTTTATCAGTTTGGTCATCAGTCACTCTCAACTGTTATATCACCTGACAATAATGCTTCCAACACCAAGCAAAAAAAGTTTGTGTTGTATTCATATAGCAATCTGTATCATGTTTTGCTTCTTTCTCAAACTCCCTACAAGAATTGCATGCATATGATATTGTTGCTGATTATTATTGTACCATCATATCTTATAAAACAGTCATCAGCAATACTCAAAGACTTCTGCATTCTGACACTCATCAGCAATACTCAAAGACTTCTGCATTCTGATTTTGCTATCAAATATGACAAGGAAAAGCAATTTGCTTGCACTTTAATATACAGATAAATGAAAAGCCAAAAAATCTACATTTCTTTAACATATTGATATGAATGCAACCTGAACTATATCTATATCCTGGTGCTACCTCGCTAATACAGGAATCGATGAACAAGGATGAAAAAAAGAAACATATAAACTACCTACACCTATTACACCTGTTGATTTAGTGGAATGTTTGTACCCCATATCTTTCTGCATTATTCCCATGGATTATGAATACTGTAGTTTATCATTATTCTAAACCTACTTTTAGCATTTTTACAGAAAAAATCAAGAACAATCAGATAACTTATCACTGCATGAAATTCTGATTCTACTAGCACTCTTTAGCTTACCTGACTTTGGTTAGCAAGTCTTTATCTTCTGAGAATTCTTCATCATTTATCAGCCTGAAATATTATGATACATGATTAAAATACTGTGCTTTAACTTGTAATTTTAATGGTATTATAATATATGCTAAGTATCCAAAACCACTAAAACAACCTTGGAAGAGCTGAATGAAAAGCATTTTGATGAGAATGAACACCTACAAACATTCTTCTAAAAACTGACCTATCAAAAAAGTATCTTCCTGTACATCCATATCCAACAGATCTTTTCACACATTCACATGAAACAAAAAATCTCTTCATATCTGCATGCTGCACACTAAAATCTGTTATATTTATGATTTTCTGAATTATTACATGTCTATTTGTTAAGTCAAGACCTAGTGTAGATAACTATGAAGAAAAAAGGTATTAGCAATGATTCTAATAATATTGTACATTATTTTTGTAAAATTTATGAAATAAATGATCATTTTCATGAATTACGTGAGAGCCTGTTAAATAAAACTACAGAAAAGAATAGTGATAGATTCATTGTAATTCTGTGAGTATAAGTGAAAGAGCTATGTTTGCCTTGCAACAATCAGAAAGAAACTGAGGCTCCTATGCAAGCTCTGCTTACCAATGTAATTATCACTATTTGTTCATAAATTAGCTAAAAGCCTAAGGAAGAGAACTGAGCATAAAAAAATACGTAGATAATGATACTGTACTTTCTATACAATTTTGCAAAAATAAATGAAATATCTATGGTCATGTAATAATAATCGACAGAAAACTGATGCTTCTCTGTGCACGATCTGAGCATCTACATAACATACGAACCTTACATCAACTTTTGTGCCAAATCTGGCATTGCAACATTTCTGCAACAATTTCTAGCAATATTTTTCATTTTTATGCTACAGTGGCATCCAACAGGAGGTAAAGGTAGGGATTTATTAGATGCCACACAAGCATCAAATATGTAGAAAAAGTTTTGGATTTAAGTATTATGATGCCATAGTGTTGCCTAACATGCATTAAAAGGTCAATCATCATCCTCAAAAAAAGAAAGAAAAACTATGTACATAATAACTTGAAAAATATCTTTTACACTACGTCACTTACTGTTTCATGGCCATATTAGCAAGCTGCTCCATCAGTTCATATGTCTCCTTCTTCCTCAGCAACATAGAAAAGTAATGCTGCAAAAAATTAATCCATTATTAACAAGTACTTTTTTCATATGAAGTCAGGCTATGACTTAAAATCATCTTTCTGTGCCAAATGTGATGTTTCAAAAACTTGGGTGGCCACGACAATTCTCCAACTATCTTAATCAAAATTCAGGTTCCCCTGAAAAGATAAGCTATTTCTTAAATCTTTCATTTTCAAATCTACTGATTCCCACTTAATACCGAGGAAGCCATACAACATCTCTTCTAAACATTACTAGAACAGCACATCACTCTCTTCCATACTTGCTTTTCTCTACTATACGTACTCAAGCACTCGTCATTTTCCACAAATGTTCATATTGTTTAACCCTGTAAATAGGGAGCAACGTATCAAAATTTCTAAATGTTGATTTTGAAATTTACATAGCACTTTTCTGAGTCTTGATACAGCTAACCAAGAAATAACATGTTTCCGTCTCCATCCAGGATACACCAGATCACATACCACTTGCAAAAACATTCTACAAAACCAGGTATGAAAGAACTCTACCACTAATGATACCCAGACTGCAGCATTTAGAAATATATGCAGAATGTAACTGCCCTGCTGTAATACTGACTGTATAGGCCAAAAAAAGTACCACACCACTTCATGCCACTCGTGTCTAGCCACCATTTGGAGTATATTTAATGGACAATCTAGAAATGGGCAGTGGTAAATAAATCCTCAGCTCACTCTGCACTGGTTCAGCACGAGTCTCTTGAGAGTCATGTTCTGTTTCTGAGAGTCAATGTAGTGGCCAGAGTTATCCAAGTCTTTGAAACTCCTCTGTTTAAGGTGCCACCAACAACAATTTGCAGTTCCTTTAGAATTTTTGTAAATACAGTATAGAGCAACTTAAAGGTTCCCTAACAACAGCTAGTCTGTTGAATTCTGTCCACACTGCATCCCTAACAACAGCTAGTCTGTTGAATTCTGTCCACACTGCATCCATGCTTCAGCTAATTCATCTTACATAAGCAATCCCTTATTTCACTATTATCTTAACCAATTATCCTTGATATCACAAGAGTTAGACAATGATGATCATGCATAAACTGCTACTAAAATTCCCTGAATGTAATCAAGTGTTGTGAAACTACCCTGCAGGAAAATGGAAAGCATGTATCAAAGAATTCTGTTGTGCAAAAAAGCAACATTTTGGCTGCACTATCTAATATTTTTGTTTAATTTTGCAGGCCCTTTAGTAGCATATAATAGGATGAAAATGCATGTGCACAAATGTATCAGAGCAATCGCGAGAATACTCCATTTAATCAACAAAATAACATATCATTTATGGTAATCACTGTTTTGGGTGATTTTTCTAATATCCAATTTTCTTAATGGAGCTATTCTTACAAACTTCTAATGTAGCTAAGTAACATCCAGTTTCATGAGGCTTTACTGTATCAAGTCTCTCTTAAGACTGCTTCCTCAAGTCAAATTAGTTTGCCCAGATTTCTGTAAAACCTGTTTACAAACTGATGGCATATAAATTGCTATTTTCAACCAAGTAACAACAAAATACCTCATGGTCCCTGGTTGAAACTCTTATACTGTCCGGAAAGATGAGGGCATTGGTACAGTCAAGCAGCGTCACATCTCTCCATCGCACAATAACACGAGTTTCTTTACCCAGGAGGAAGGAGTAGAAGCAAAGGTAGTTGACACTTAAGTAGAGCCAGCCCTGTCTTGGCAGACGGTTGTGCCAGTAACTGCAAGGAAGGAAAAGGGGTAGCACTAAGCAAGTCATTAGCTTTTTGTGTTAGTAAAGAAACTTTTGTCAAGCATTTATTCATTGAATACATGTGTTTAGAGCTTGGGATTAAGGGTATTATTCAGTAATTACCTCAGCTAAACAAATCTGTGAAATAACATGCACAGTCACACCAAATGAAAAAGGTAACCTTAAATAAACAAAGTCATGATTCAATTACTAAACATGGGCACTTTCTAATCACTTTGTTCAGCAAATATGCAACTTATCAGGGTCTATCTTCTGATATGCTGTTTCAAGTCCTCTTCAAAATGGATCTTTATAAGCCTTTTCTCTTATGCTGCAGGGTACATATAGAATTACTGACATTATAATAAACAAAACCTCACTCAAATCTTTGAAATACCCAAAAGCTTACACATCTGCAATCAACCACCCATTTAAAGTACTAACTACACTTCAAAATTCCCAGAACTTCCTTGTAACTGCCATTAGTATGAATTAACAAGTCTGTTCTTACATCACTTACTCCATTCCTGACAAAAATTCCATTGTTTTATTTGTTTTGCACAAAGCTGCCATATCTTAATTACCCACCTGAAAATAGCTACCACTTTCATCCATGTGCATTCATCACTTAGTCTGCTTACATTCTATTCAGCCATACAAAATTTGTATATCTTGCCAGAGGCATTTGCAAGGACTCTGCTTAAATCCAGGTCACAAGAGGTCTACAGGATGGTAAAGGGCAAGAATGGCTAATTCTTTGGGGACACATTTGCTACTTTAAATTTTCACAGCTCCAAAGCAAGATGCTTCACGGATATCTTCTCAAAAATACTCATGCTATGGATCAGTTCAGCATATCTGACACCTAAAGGCTCAACTGTAATGCTCCAGACAGACCTTTAAGATGTGAAATTTGAAAATTCTTTCTTTAGCAGTCATACAAATGAAACGTTACAGTACCACATGCATTAGAAGTTAAATTTTTGAACAATACAACTCATTTACAAATAACTAATGAAAACCAACAAAATCAACAAGAATATTGGACAAGAAATGTTGATGGATATATCCAACCTGCAGGAGTAGTAATTTACAAGCTTTTCTCCTTCTGGCATATTGAACAACTTCTTGAACTTGAAAGAGATTGCCTTGAACGTTTCTGAATCTGGATCTGTGAAATGAAAATAATGATATGTGAGATAGATTAACATGAATAAAAGTCTCATCAAAAGTTAATCTTATGTACCAGAACACCATTATTATTTACAAGTGTCATTATCAATAAACTCATAATTCAACCATCAACAATAATTACCAGGTGTACTATATGGATCTGCAACAATTGAATTAGCAACAAGAGACTCAATTTTGCACCGCACAAAATCTGTGACATCTTCATCCTTGTCAAATGTTGCCAAAATGGACATTAGGTTACGTTCCAACCAAGCCCAGTTCTCATCTATTTCATCTTTCTTCAGAGACACAGCCACAACTAAAACAGATAAAGTATCATATTAACTGTCAGTACTTCCTCATAAATGAAATTTTAGCAAAGTTTAGAAAAAATTACATCAACTGTGATTTTCATCTACCTACAGATATCATTATCAATATTCTATATATTTTCTCCCACTATAGGGCACTATGTTTAGGTTTATGTGCCTGCTTCTCCCCACACTATAATTCATGTTGATCTTTACAGCTTCTGCAGTCAAGACATCCATCTCTTTGTTTCTCTCACACTGTCATCACATCTTACCCAATTTCTATGCCACGAATCTCACTTATAAAGATAATCTTCCTCATTCCATCCACATCCATTCTCTTAGCATGTTCATGTTACTTTAGTATTCCTCCATATAAACAGTGACCACTCTATAACATCCTCATTAGCTCTACCTTCATAGTACCTTACTCTAATCTTACTTTAGGTACACTCAAAAGAAATAACCATAATTACTTGAATTTAACAAATTTTGCAATTAAAGACCCATATTACATTACTATACAATGTTTAAAGTTGAACCATTTCTATCTACAGCACCTAAAAGCTCATGTTCTGGTTTCTTATTACTCTTACTATAATATAATTCTGAGGTAGGTGTCCGGTGTAAAATTCGATATGGAGGTGGCTTGGTGTCAAACACTGAATCAAGGGTTCCCACGAGCAACCCTGTCAGACCTCGTGATGCTGCATTTCCTGATCCCTTGCGCTGCTGCAGGAAGAAGTATGTGTTGGCTACCTCCGTATCCCTACAGAAGGAAAAAAAGAAATAAAAAGCTACAAAATATTCATTTTTGGCAAATTTGCCAAAATTCAATAGCCAAGCACAGTGGTGTTAACTTGCTTAAAAAAAACCTTGTCAGTTTGAAGCTTTGGGAAGGGAGCTTGCAAAGAGTGAATGGCACAGGTGTACGGAAACACTATACAACTATCCTAACTTAATATCAAAACATTAAACTACAGTTGGACTTTTTTGATTATACGAATGCTTTGCTATAAAATACTGTAATAACTATTTTATTGCATGTAGATTTTTTTCAATAATGTACATTATTTTCAGAAAATATAAAATCAGAGCAAGTCAAGCTAACACTTTCCCTGGTATTCATAACCCTTACCACATTACCTTATTCAACCCTTGAGAAACGATATAATGCTCATGATCCTTAATCATTATACTCTCTAATGCTCAGGATCGGGATCCTTAATTATCATACTAATGATATAGCGCTTAGGATTAGGACTTTTAATCATCATACTCTTTAATACGATATAATCTTCAAGATCGGGATCTTAATCATTATACCCTCGAATATGATGTAAAGTTCAGGCTCAGATCCTTAATTATCAGACTAATTAATTTAATACCGCCGCAGAACAAAACCTCAATATCAAGCTTTAGCAACACTCAAAAAGCACAGGAAACACGCGAATAATGACGTATACACAATGTGCTTTCTCGGTCAATTAGTACCAGGTAATTGCGTATACCAACAAAAAGGTGTAAATTCTCTATATCCCCCAGTATATAATCTCATCTTGAGCATAAATTCACCGGTGGTCACAATCTGAAATGGATACACCGTAGAATTAAACGCCTAAAAGCCATATCAACAATTGGCTGGTGAGGAGCCATAAGTCGGGGCTCCTCCCACCTTCTGGTGACGCTGGCGGCCAACAGTGTCCTGAACGCAGTTCATATCCCAAATTTCCTCTAATCTCCCGGTCGTAATCGACGGCGGGACTTACCAGAATCCTCCAGCCACCAGGACTTCCTGTGGTTTAACCCACATCTTCGTTTTATGTGATCATCACAGGACCGCCCCACGTTCCACGGCCCGACCGTCACAATCAGCTGGAGGCTCACTTTGTTGACATCGAGTTTACAACCCGCGCCGACAGACGGCGTTGGTGCGGCGACCCCGCTACTTTTGAAATGTCTAACTCAAAGCTCCCATTTCCCCGCACATTTTACGGTATTATCCCAATGCTTAATGGTACAGATCATGTATAGTCGTAATGCGGAGCTTTTAAGAAGCAAGTTGCTTGCATTCGTCGTAAATTAGACCCTAAAATGACCAGAGTTACACGTTTGCCGAGACTGCTTAACTATAATTGCCTGTTTGAGTATATTTCCTTCACACAAAGTCAGACAACAAGAATGTTTCATGATAGCCCGTTACATTCCACTGGTCAGTTGAGCACAGAAGCCTACACACATATGAAGGACATAGAGTACCTTTGTTTATCTGAGGATTTATTTATATTCATCTGCTACTGCAGTGAATATGATCGCTAGATTGTTAGGCCCGAACCATTACATCCTTGCTTGGTCAAATGCAAAATCATGGCTTTTAATGTACTTTTGTACGTATTTACCAGTTAATGTATATGCCATGTGGTTTCAACTGTACTTTCGCCCATACTCAGTCTTATACTGTTTATTGGCCCAGTCGTTTGTAAACTGGCACACACGAGCAGGTTTCTCACAGTTAATGTGGCTCATGTGATGGGTTTACTGGTCAAAATATTCCGGTCATTCTACTCATCGATAAAACGAGCCTATTTTCCTTTTTCAATACCCATGATGGCCGGTTTAGCACATAGCAATTACCTTATTTCTTTCTGAACAATCGTGTGGCAATCCATGAACTTGCAAGTATACTCCAGGTCCCTCAAGGGTTAGATTACTGTAGGTAACCAAAATATAACAACAGCTATTTGTCTTGGGACGAAACATTGCGTCAAAGTCATGAACAGACCCAAGTCCGTGTCATGACACAGGCATACCATGAAGACCCTGGAAAGTGCCGCCACGCAGTCCTCGGACAACCACCGTACGGACGAGGTCTCCCGAGCTCCTGCTACAGATCCTCCCTCCACCTAAACACCTGATCACGGCTGACAGCTGACAGCATGCTCGTCTGACCTCCTCTAGACCCATCTGGGCCGAGGTATCCGCCTAAAGAAAATACTAAAGAAAATACACACGTGCGTATGAGTGTGTGAGCGAGTACACAGCCAACCGAAACAAGTTAGACACGTCTGAGGAAGCAGGGGTTAGAGTTGATATACAGAGACCCTCCCACGGCATTAGGACCTCCCGCTGGAACCCCTTCTGCTGCTGAGGGTCTCTGGCATTCAAGTCTGGTCCTGTGGAATTTCATTCAGACCCTTTTCTCTCTCTCACTCCTTTTTCTTTCCTCTTCCGCTGTCGTGGAGGGGCCTGCTGGATCCTACGGTGGCAGTAGGGGTCTGCATTCGCCCCGAAGCGCCCGGAGCGACGCACACCTCACTCAGAGTGGGTTCGTGGGCGCGCAAAAGGGTCAGCAGCAGCCTACCGAGTCGCCGTGGGATTCTGTGATCGCGCAGAAACACCCAGGGTCGAGGGTCGTAGGAAAATTAGGGCTTGTTAGGGGAGGTTCTTCATAAAACCTCCGAAGTACGGTTAATTTTCGGTGCGCAAAGCTGGTCTGACGGGTGACCTGTTCCTCCGGCGGGTATGGATGACCTATCGCAACTTCTTCCTCGTCTGAACAGCTGCTCCGTTTATCAAAGGGGTTCATTCGTCCTCGTATGGAGTACTGCTCCCACATCTGGGGTGGTTCTAGCTCTGTTTCATTACTTGGCAGAGTTAAGTCGAAAGCGATTCGACTTATAAACTGTCCCAGGCTAACTTCCAAACATGACCCCCTTGCCCTACGCCGCAATGTTGGTTCACTTTCCCTTTTCTATAGGTATTACTTTGGCTTTTGCTCCCGAG
>JAYMFT010385777.1:0-20140 GCA_038088735.1 Panulirus argus | reverse complement strand
ATATCCCTCTTTTTAAACCAGGTATTCCCAATCACTAGTCTTTTTTCAGCACACAAATCCACGAGTTCTTCACCGTTACCATTCACAACACTGAATACCCCATGTGCACCAATTATACCCTCAACCGCCACATTACTCACCTTTGCATTTATATATATATTTATTTATTTATTTATTATACTTGATCGCTGTTTCCCACGTCAGCAAGGTAGTGCCAGAAAACAGACGAAGAAAGACCCATCCCCCACATACACACATACATACATACATGCACATATATGCACATTACATATATATACCTACCAACATATACATATATACATACATACGCATACACATGCATACACATGTACATATTCACACTTGCTCGCCCCCATCCACTCCTTATGCCACCCTGCCCCACGTGAAATTGTATCACCACCCCCCTTGTCGGCGAGGTATCGCCAAGAGACAGATGAAACGGCCATATACTCTAATATGAGCCAGGTACCCATTTTATCAACCAACCCTTAGGGGTGGATGAACAGCTGGGTTGACTGTGGACAGACTGCTGCATCCAGGATTATCCCTATGTGCTCGACCCTGGGAAGCCCATGAATGCATCATGGTCAGGAATGCTAAACGCTGCACCACGGGAGTCCATGCACCACGGCCGTCAATTGTTTCATTTACTTTTACCTTTTGCTGTTTTACACTCATTCTCTCCTGGTGTTTCTTCATGGAAGTTTCTTTTCTAATTTCACTTACTCTCAACATTCTCTTCCTCTTTTTGAAAAACCTCCACAAATCTTCACCCTTACCACTACATGACCATGATTAGACATCCCACCAGCTGCCCCTTTCAGCACATTACATCCAAAAGTCTGTTTTACATGCCCGTCAGTTATTATTATTATTATTATTATTATTATTATTATTATAATTATTATTATTTTTTTTTTTTTTTTTTTTTTTTTTTTTTTTTTTTTAGACTCCAGTCACGGACGAAAGTCCACATCAAGGCCGGGCCCTAATTGAGATACAGAGAGAGTTGAGAAATTGGGAAGAACAGACAGGGAAAGTATTTACAATAATGTCCGATGACGATCTCTCTTACTCACATATGTATACTTGTGTATATCTGTCAACTGATTTCTCCTGTATTTTTATGATTATATAGATATTGGTTCATGTAAGTAAGAGCCAAGGCTAATGGGTGGAAAATGAATTTTGATATTCATAAGTGCAAAGTTTTACATGTCGATCATAGAAATGAAAAAGAAGCTATATCATGAATTTTCTCTTTTTTGAGCTAGAAAAGATAAATGAGGAAAGGGACTTGGGAGTCTGATAATCTGTGGTGACCTAGAACCAACCAGACTGTGCACGGAAGCATTAAAAAAGGTGAACAGAACTCTTGAATTCTTGGGAAGGGCTTTTGAATTGAAGTCTCAAGAAATTATTTGCATTTTACAACTTTGGAATAATGTGTCCAATTTTAGTCAACCTGTTTGAGAAGAGACTAAGACAGAATGGAGAGAGTACAGAAGCAAGCTACCGAGATGATATCAAGCTTAAGAAACAAGTTTTATGAAAACCAAATTAAAGAATTGGATCTGATTAGCTTAGAAAAGAGAAGGTAAAGAGATGATTTACTGCAGTTATTCAAAATCATTAAAGGTTTTGATAATCTCAGTCTCATAAGCTACTTAAGGATATATTTGTCTGATATCACCCATAGCAGTGGTTATAAATTCATGGGCAAACATTCTATCTCAGATGAGGTGAAGTACTTTTTCTTCAAAAGAATTTTGATCATTTAGAATGATTTACCAGTTAGGTTAGTTGCAAGCAATGTCATAAATACATTTTGATATAGATTTGATTAATATTTTGTTTCATGTCCATGACTAACATTATTTGCACCAC
Source organism: Panulirus argus (assembly GCA_038088735.1). Classification (NCBI taxonomy): domain Eukaryota; kingdom Metazoa; phylum Arthropoda; class Malacostraca; order Decapoda; family Palinuridae; genus Panulirus; species Panulirus argus. Next base: position 18,232 of record JAYMFT010385777.1, on the reverse strand, counting down.
TTTATGATAAGTTTATAGATCTTTGTCCTTGAAAAATCTGTAAGTCTTTCTACCCTTACCACATTAATCAGTGACTTTCGGAAGTCTTCCACTCTCGCAAATACCGTTGTTAGTACCAGATGGTCTGTTGCTGTGTGAATTCAGATGTATTCAGTTGTATTCAGATGTATGGATGCAAGGCATGGCATGGGCTATAGATGAGGATGTGCAGGGAAGAGTGGATGTGTTGGAAACGATATATTTGAGGACACTATGTGATGTGAGGATATTTGATCAAGTAAGTAATAAAAGGGTGAGAGAGAGGTGCTATATTAAAACTAGTCTGGTTTAGAGTTTAAGAGGGTGTAATGAAATAGTTTAGATGTAGGGAGAGAATGATTGAGGAAAGGTTGACAAAGAGGATGTATGTGTCTGAAGTGGAAGGAATAAGGAGATGGGGGAGACCAGATTGGAGGTAGAAAGATGGATTGAAAAAGGTTTTGAGCCTGTATGGGATAGAGTGATTTGGAATGGTGTGGTGTACAAGAGTTGACATGCTGTCAGTGGACTGAACTAGAGCATATGAAGTGGGGAAACCATGGGAAGGTCTGTGAGGCCTAATTATGGATAGTGAGCTGTGGTTTTGATGCATTACACAGGTAAGCAAATGCAGCCTTTTTGTTGTTTGTCCATGGCGCTACCTCAAAAACACAGGAAACGGCTTTCATGTATAAATAAAAATTATGTATAACCAGGAACCCGTTCATGGGGTCATGCAGTTTCGAGGATGCTCTCCATATGTGAGGGAATTGATGGACTCTTCTGGAGAGATGGTACTTGACAAGACTCTACTCCTTTCCATTCACTGACAGTGATGTAACCTTCCCTAAAGTTACTTATTGCTCACTGTGTAGCATGCAGGTGAAGTCTGGTAACACAAATGTTTAAATATATATGTAGAAATTAAGTATGGGCATAGTTGAATTTAACCAAGTTATTGCTTCCCAAATCCACTGTTTTTTCAAGTGAATGTAGTTAGGTAATGTTATATTCTCTTTTTCAGGACTGAATGTGCACAGCATGCTAAAACATGAGACGTTAGTTCTAACAGTCTCTGCTGCTCGATGCATTGAAGAAAGGATTTTATATCACCTTAACAAGCCAGACTTCCATGCAGTCAACTGTGAAAAATTCAGAACTTAATGCAGATGCTTATTTTTATGAACAGGATATTGAAAGTCCCTTGAATTTTAGTTTTACAGTTAGGCTCAGCACTTCTTATCTATTATTACTGTAAAATATTTATGAACGTTTGTAGAGTAATGTAGTCAGATCTTGATAGTTGCATGAATATTTCACCCTGGAGCTGCATGTTGATATATTTTGAAGAGTTTATTATATATTTAGGAGAAAATAGTCATATGCTGACACATAAGTTTCCTGATGCTCCTGAAAAAATGGGTATTTTTCATGTAAAGGGGAAAAAAATTTCCTTTTCTGAAATGAAAAAGCATCAGATGAAAATAAGAAAACACCAGAGAAACATTGAAATAGGACTCGACTACCACATAGAGAGATAAGACAATCTGGAGGAAGCATATTGCTGAGACAGCTCCATACACCTCTCAGCCTTTTGTCAATATGTCTCAACTGTACCACCTTTTTTGTATAGTATTTTGATATGCTTCATTCTTTTTTATTATAATTAAAGAGATTTAGCCTTCAAATAGATTACCATTTAGATTGGTAGATATCCCATCACTGTAATGCAAATACTGCCAGATGTTATATGCACTTCTCAGTCTAATGAAACATCCTCCCCACACCATGGCTGAAGAGTAACTGAAGAACTCATATGAAATTGCAGTATAAGGAGGTCTCAAGCATCTTTGAAGTTTGGTTTTTGGTGAGAAAGAGCTGATCAGAGATCTGCATAAGATCCTGTTTACAGGGCTTGAGGTCTGCTTAAAGGGCTGATTGCCTTGGTATTATTTTCAGTGTTTTTCATTCACGTATAACCATGGATATTTTGAATACTGGTGTGACTGGGCTCTGCCTGCACAAGGGAACACCATGAATGAAAAGTTACTTTTGGCGAGGCAGTATCATTGGAAGTACAGTTTCATCAAAATGCTTCTCACTTCAAGGGAGTCTTTATTTCCCTGTTACTTTAAATAGTGTATCCTTGGACTGCAGGAACCTTTAGAGAGGTTTTTGGTAACATCTGGACTCTTTCATAGAAATTGTTCCCGGGGTAATTACAGATAAATATTAATATTTGATAATTTGTGGAAATTTCCACTGTAGCTGTTCTGCATTATACTTAGACTTTGTGAAGCTGTTTATTGTGCATCATGCATAACAGGTAAAGATGGATACAATGTGTGCAAATGAGGCTATTGCTCATCTGTCCCAGTTTGGTGGGAGAGGCAGTTAGGTATAAAAGTGAAGAAAAGACCTATTCCTTTGTTCTTAAAGCTTAGATAATTTTTTTTATTAGAAATTCACATATACAATACTAATTGTGTTTGAGATAAGAATTGAGGAAATAATTGAAATTGTTGTTGAACTTGATACAACAAAATGTGAGGTGAAGAATATAATGTCAGATAATGTATATAGAACCTATATGTATCATGATATATGGAATACAGACCTTTACTTTTTAATCTTAACTCTCATCCTGTATGAATTACAGACGTCTAAATGAAAATTGCTTTTACCTTGCTGAAAGAATTGGTGTTAATATAATGAATATTAATTCTGAATTAAGCAACTTAGTGCAGGGCCTAACTCATGTCCATTTCATGTTTTGGTGCATAACCAGACAGTGGCATTTGCTCCAATATTCATTCTCAACTTGTGAAAAAGTCTCTATGTAAGGATAGATGATTATTTCAGTGTAACAAAAAATGCTTAAAAATTGTATTTCAATAATACCTTTGAGCTGTCCTGGTCCATTGCTGTTGAGGAGTTGGTATTTAGGGTTGTTTGATATGTTTGATCACTCCTGATAAGGATTAAAGATGGGAAAGCATTTTTCTTTCTTTCTTTAGTACTTGCTTTCAGACTATACTCTTATTTTCTACACAAGTATTGTTGGTAGAAAATAGAATGAATATATATAGTCCTCCTAACCCAGGCCTATGCGATTGAAATATGGACTTGGGATGAGTCACAGAGGACAAGAATCCATGCTGTGAAAATGAGTTATTTGAGATGAGCTTGTGGTATGAATAGATGGAATGAAGAAAGTGATTGAGGGGGCATATGAGAGATTTTGCATAGCAGGGAATGCAAAGGGAATGAATTGTTGAGTGGTAGAATCCACCTCAAATATGCAATACAGTTCTGGGGCCTCAACCAAAATAAGAATATTCTTGAATTAGAAGCAGTGCAGCGAAGAGCAACTAAATTGATTCCTTCATGTAACAAACCATGTGAGGCCAGACTGCGAAATTTAAACATGTTTTCTCTAACCAAAAGTTGGTGTTGCGTCAAGTCAAAAGAATGTTTAGAAATACTTAATGGTATCATAAGTGTTGAGAAAGAAAATTTCATTACTTTCGCACAAGTGGTACCAGTGAGAGGAATGAAATAAAACTTAGAGGTCACAGAGTTAATCTGGATTGCACGAAACTTTTCTTCACCTTTGACATATGAGGCCAGACTGCAAAATTTAAACATGTTCTCTCTAACCAAAAGTCGGTGTTGCATCAAGTTAAGAGAATGTTAAGAAATACTTAATGGATTTAACTATGTCAAGATAGAAAATTTCTTTACTTTCACACCATAGGTACCAACGAGAGGAATGAACTAAAACCTGGAGGTCACAGAGTTAATCTGGATTGCATGAAACTTTTCTTTACTTTTGACATTATGAAAGCATAGAATAAGCTCCCAAAATATGTTGTTCGGAACGACACAGTTAATAGCTTCAAAATTAGGCTTAATCATCACCTATCACTCTGTGGTAATATATGGTTCCTTCAGATGATAATTTTAATGTAGTGGTGGTATATTATGCTATCTTCTCAACCACTGATCTCATCTTGGCCATGCTGCGGTAATGTAACAATATTGTTTATTCCGTGTAACCTGCACAAGAGTATAAGAAGTAATTATTGAATAATCCTTTCACATCAGGAGTAATATGAATGTGGTAAGTTGCAGAGCTGAAGCTCAGAGCTTATCTTTCTAATTGCCTTTATATATAAAGAAAAGTGAAGGGATGCATGTCTTTGGTAACAGAATGCATGCCATATTCACAATCCCTCTGATTTCTTACTTTCCTATGAAAATTTCCCTCAGAGATTTCAGTTCTGCCAGGAAATTTTTGTATCTATTTTCTTTATGGCATATGACCAGAGGGAGTGGAAGGAAAGAGAGAGAGAGAGAGAGACTTTGCTCGTTAACCTTTTCTTCTATTGCTTTTAGGGGAACAACTTCTTTTTCAGTATTTTTTTTTTGAGGCCAGACCACCTCGCTTGGACCTTGGGCTTTGTGTGGTCTGTGTATTTATGTAACCACATAACTGCCTGCATCTTTTGGAGTGGATCCTTGTGTCTCTCGACAAATTGCTCACTCTTGACGGCACAAAGTCTTAGAGGTCATGATCAAGCCACCACTTACATCTATCTCTTCCATGATGGAAAATTTTAGGAAAATTAACTTTACGCCGTCATTCAGCTATCCTAATTCTGTTACCATCTTTGTCGCCCTCCTCTGGACCTTCTCTGTTCTAAGTGCGGTGAATAAGCTTGAAAAGCACCTCCCATTTTTGGCCAAATTTGGTGCATGAAGAACTTGCTGAATATTTTCTCACTAAATGCTATAGTAATATTTGCCAGCATTCAGTTTGTTTCTTTTACTGTTGTCCTAAGATGGGACTCTGACGGCAAGTTAGGCATGATGTCTCTTCCCAAGTCCTTCTGATAAACAGATTCCTGCAGTATATTTCCTGCAAAATGATATTCGCATCGAGATCTTCTTTTGCTGTATATCCATCCACATAACTGTATTTACTTGATTGTATTTCATCAACAATGTATCAGACCAACTTGGGAGCTTGTCGAGGACCCCTCGTAAGTTGATGTAGTCCTTCTTGATTATTACCTCTCATGATCGTAGCATCTTTCACAAACATATTAAGATACAAAATCCAGTCCCTTTGGCAAGTCATTAACATATATCAAGAAGAAAAATGTTCCCAAAACAGAACTTTGAACCTAGCCGCATGCCACTCATAATCTCAACCCACTTGGAGAGAGCTCTTCTAAAATGCATCTTCTATTCCCTTCCACTGAGGTAATCTAACCATTGAAACAGTTTTTCTTTACTCCTTCCTGAAGATTCAACTTCTTTACCAGGCATCTATATTGGCACAGTGTCAACTTCTTTTTGGCAGGCCAAACACAAACAACCCACTCATCCTATCCTTTTGGCTAAAATGGAGCTCACATCTTAGAGGTTTGTTGCACATGATATCCTTTCCCTGTAGCTATGCTTCTCTCACTTAGGTAGTTTCTCCTTCGCAAGCAGTCATCCATTAGATTTCTGATTATTTTTTCCAGAACTTTACAGATCATTCTTGACATGGGAATTGGTCTGAAGTTTTGCGTATGCTCCCGGTCTCCTTTTTTAAAGATAGGTATAAAGTTGCAGTTTTCCACCCCCTGGTACTTTACCATCCAGTGACATCTCGAACAGCATATCAAGAGTCTGTCATTTTTTATCTGCACACTTCTTCAGCACCTATGGAGAAGTGTCGTTAGCACACAATCCTTACGTGGGTCAAGACCCTTTAGTAATCTGTTCATGATCTCTTTAGTAGACATTTGAATGCTCTCCAGTACCTCCTTCCCAGTTGTTCTGGGGCGATAGTATCTTAACTGTACTGACACTTTTGAACTTGTCATTCATTTCCTCACATTTCTGTACATTACGCCTCTTCCCTTTGAATCCCTCAGACTTATTAGCTGCTCTTTAACATACTCTCTGTGATATATCTCCAAACACATATATATGGCAAATTTACCGGTAAATAAAAACAGAGAAAATGGAGTTCTTGCTCATTACTAACGTTTTTTTCACTCTAATTATTTACCAATATGGAAAATGTAAAATAATATATCACATTGGTTTCACTTTATAGTATTATGGTATGCTTGGTGTGTGAAAACTGTCTCTAGATTTAAATATTCTAATCTCTTATATTGCAAACTCTTGATTTCAACCATATTTATGTTATAAACCAAACTACTTATGGAATTACTTTGGGAATTGTTTTCACTCACGTAATGCTAAAAAGTTTGATGATTCGTAGGGAAAACTCTCCGTATCCACCATGCATTGGTAATTTATGGGTAAAGATATACATATATGATATGGATAGATGAATGACACAAGAAACTTCAGATGATTGATTTACAAACACAATTTTCCAAGAGCTGTGTTTTAGGTAGTGCAAACGATGAGAACCTGTCTAAGTCCATAACGATCAGTTCAGCAAATTTCATGATGGAAAATAATTAGTTTCCAAGTTATTAACCAAGGTGATGCATGCTAATTATTATTCAGGGAAACTTAAGCATAACAGCTTTACTATGACATCTGCCACGGACAGGTGAGACACAGACAGCTGGGATACGGACAGGACTAAAAAGGGAGACTCATGGACGACAAAGGATGAACATGAATTTTGAAGAGAACAAAGGCATTGGAGAAACAGACGGGGGAAAGGGGGCCACGGGTAGTGGAAAATGGAAGATGAACCACGGACAGTGGGGAAACAGAAGAGGAGCCACGGACAGTGGGGAGACACAAGAGGAACCACGGACAATAGAGAAGAGAAGAGGCGCCTCACACAATGGGTAAAAAGAAGAGCCACGGACAGTAGGGAAACAAGAAGAGCCACAAACAGAGGGGAAGCAAGAGAAGCCACGAACAGAAGCGAAACTGAAGATGAGTCACGGACAGTGGGGAAATAGAAGAGCCATGGACATTAGGGAAACAGAAGAGGAACCATGGACTGTGGTGAAACAGAAGAGGAACCATGAACAGTGGGGAAATAGAAGAGAATGCCATGGACAGTAGGGAAGCAGAAGAGGCGCATTGGCTGATGGAGTAAGCGAAGATGAGTCATAGAAAGTGAGGAAACATAAGAAGAGCCACAGGCAGAAACGAAGCACGAGAGGAGCCAGAGACATTTTGGAAACAAAGGAAGAGCCACAGACATTATGGAAACAAGAAAAGCCATAGATAGTGGGGAAACAGTAGAGGAGTCAATGACGGTAGGGAATCAGGAGTAGTTACGAGCAGTGGGGAAACGTAAGAGTAGCCAGGGAGACTGGAAAAACAGAAAAGGAGTCATGGACAGTGGTGGAAACGGATGAGGAGCCACGGAGGTTGGGGAAATAGGAGAAGAGAGATGGAAATAGAAAAGGAGCCATGGACAGTAGGAAAACATGAAGAGGAGCCATGGACAGCGGAGAAACAGAACAGAAGCTGCGGACGGTAGGGAAACAGAAGAGCCATGAACAGTAGGGAAACAGAAGAGGAACTATGGGCAGTGGGTAAACAGAAGAGAAACCATGGATTGCAGGGAAACAGGAGAGGATTCACGGACAGTAGGGGGACAGAAGATGAGCCAAGGACAGATGGGAAATACAAGAGGAACCACAGGCTTTGGGTAAACAGAAGAAGAGCCACAGATACTAAGGAAACAGAAGAAGAGCCACTGACAATGAGGAACAGAAGAAGAACCACAGACAGTGGGGAAGCATAAGAGGAGCCACGGATGGTGGGGATACAGAAGAAGAGCCACGAACAGTAGGAAAACAGAAGAGTTGGCATGGGCAGTTGGGGAACAGAAAGGAGCTAGGAAGGATGAGGAAACAGAGGGAGAGTGACGGACAGTGGATAAACAGAAGAGGAGCCACGGACGATGGAGAAGCAGAAGGGAAGCCACGGACACTGAAGACACTGAATATGAACCACGGACAGTGGGGAAACAGAAGAGGAGATAGGAGCAGTAGTGAAAAAGAAGAGCCACGGACATTGGGGAAACAAAAGAGGAGCCACGGACAGTAGGGGAAATAAGAATAGTCACAGATAGTAGAGAAACAGAAGAGGATCAATGGACAGTGGGGAGAGAAAACAAGAGCTACGGAAGGTGGGGAAACAGAAGGGGAGCCATGGACAGTGGGATAACAGAAGAGGAACCTTAAAGAAGAGCATGGATGGTGGGGAAACAGAAGAGGAACCATAGGCAGTGGAGAAACAGTAGAGAAGTCAAGGACGGTGGGGAACAGAAGAGGAGCCACTGAGGGTGGAGAAATAGAAGAGGATCCACAGATGTTGGGAAGACAAGAGGAGCCATGGACGGTGAGGTAACAGAAAAGGTACCATGGATGGTGGGGAAACAGAAAAGGTACCATGGATGGTGGGGAAACAGAAAAGGAGCCCCTAACAGTGGGGACACAAACTAGGAGACAAGGACAGTGGGGAAACAGAAGAGCCACGGACAGTAGGGAAACAGAAGAGGAACCATGGACGGGAGAGAAACGGTCGAGGAGCTGCGGACGGTGGGGCTACAGAAAAGGAACCACAGTCGTTGGGGAGACATAAGATAGCAATGGATGGTGGTGTAATAGATGAAGAGCCACAGACCGTGGAAAACAGAATAGAAGCCAAGGATGGTGAGGAAACAGAAGAGCCGTAGACGTTGGGGAAACAAAAAATTAGTCACGGAGTTTAGGGAAACAAGAGGAGCCACAGACAGTGGGGAAATATAAGAGGAGCCACAGACGATGGGGAAACAGGAGAGAAACCACCGACGATGGAGGGAAATGAATAGGAGCCACATACAGTGGGGAAACAGAAGAGGAACCACGAATGGTGGGAAACAGAAGATGGGTCGTGGACGATGGGGAAACAGAAGAGGAGCCATGGATGGTAGAGAAACAAAAGAGGAGGCACGGACGGTGGGGAAACAAGAGGAGCCACAGGCAAGATTAGATAAGCCTTTCATCCATAGAGTTGTATATCTTTTTTGGTAACTTCTGGTAAGGGGAGGGGGGTGGGGTAAATTCGATCATTGTTTCATTTGAAAGGCAATGTTAGTAGAATAGAGGTGGATTTCGGAACATGTTAGCTTATCAAAATAAATTGGCCAGTTTTAAGCATGAAATCATCAAGCCAGTTTAAGTAGCAAGATAAACAGCAACTCTGACTCGGAGCTCTCAAGAAAAATACGAAGGGCAAAATAGATTGACAGCAGAAGAGCTGACAACAACAAAAGGAAGGGATTTATTGAAAACCTTCTGAAGACTACAGTAGTGGGATGAACTGTTGAATTACAAAAACTGAACAGAGATCCCTAAACTTTTCTTCAACCTTAGTTGAATCTTAACTCATAAGAAGTGTTCGACGACTACAAAGACAAAATGAATAAATGCCACCTTGCTCTAGCAATAGATGATAAGGAAAAACCAGATTAAGACTAAAATTCCAGGTAACATCTACCTGGGTAATGGAAAAGGTCTGCATATTTATGAGAGAAGTTCAAGATGTGTGAAAGGAGCTAGAACTGGGGAACTTCTGTGTCAGGACTTGATGTTATGTGGCTCAAGGTCTCTCTCCCTACTTCCACTTTCTTCCTCTGTTTCGCCTATTGCTTTCCTAATTGTACAAATTTTATATCCTTCGACTGTCTAAACTCCTGCCATGAGACTGTGACATCTCGCCCGCAAGCCGAGATCCTCTACCTCGGGGATTTCAACGTTCAGCATAGGGAATGGTTAAACTCCTCCCAAACGGATGGTAGAGGGATTGAAGCCCTCACGTTCTCCATTCTCAATGATTTAGAACAAATCATCTCTCAGCCTACCCATATTCCTGACCGCTGTGACCACTCTCCAAATATTTTGGATTTGCTTTTCACCTCTACTCCATCCCGCTGTAAATACACAATCTCGCCCCCAGTTGGTTCATCTGATCACACTCATAAATGTATCTATTCTAACGGCACTTCCCCCTCCAGTAGCCCATTCTAAGCGTAAATACTGTCACCTCAGCAAAGCTGAATGGAATAACTTAAGTAACTTCTTTTCGGACTTTCCTTGGGGAGATTACTGTCTCTTATGTGGTGATGCTTCTGTCTCCGCCAAACGCACAGCAGAGGTTATTCTTTCAGGAATGGAAGCATTTATTACCTCTTCCTTCAAAACGACATCTTCATCCAATCCATAGTCCAACCATTCCTGTTTTGAGGCGACTCAGGCAAAGGATCAGACATATCGGGCTTTGACAACTCTCCTTCCTCTGACTCCCATTCAGCTTTTATCACTGCCCGTAATCACTACAGGCATGTTATCCGTGATGCTAAGTGTTCCTTTGTTCAAAGGAAGTGCGATAAACTCTCCTGGTTATCCACTGATAAGTCTTTCTGGTATTTAGCTAAGGACATCTCAACTTCTGTCGCTCTACCTTACCTTCACTTTTCCGTTCTGACGGTACTATAGCTTCTACCCCGTAGACAAAGCAACTAACTTTCATTCCTGTTTCTCCTCTAACTCCACACTGGATGACTAACATTCCTTCACTTCATGATGCTCCTCTTACTAATCCTATGCCCCTTCGCGTAATCTCTTTTCGGAGTGTTCAACAAGTGCTTCTTTCTTGACACAAACAAGGTATATGGTCCTGATGGCACCCATCCCCGTATATTGAAAGAGTGTGCCTCTGAACTTGCACCTGTGCTTGCTTGTCTGTTCCGTTTCTGCTTAAAAGCCAAAATTTTCCCTTCTCCTTGGAAGCATGCATTGATATATCCCAACCCTAAGAAGGGTGACTGTTCTGACCCTTCTAACTGTAGTCCTATTGCATTGACATCTACCATTTCAAAATTCTTTGAATCTCTCCTCAACTCCCGTATCCTTAAACACCTCAAAGATCACAGTCTTCTCTATGATCACCAGTATGGCTTCCGTAAGGGGAGATCAACTGGTGATCTTCTTTTCTATTTTACTAATGTCTGGTCATCATTCCTGAAAAACTGAGTCATGTGTAGTTGCCTTAGACATATCTAAGGCTTATGACAGGGTGTGGCATCGGGATCTCATCTCTAAGCTCCACTTTTTTGACTTCCCTCCCTTAATTTGCTTCTTCATATCTAGCTTCCTCTCCGACCGATCTATCACTGTGGTCGCTAATGGATCAACATACCCCCGTTTCTCCATCAACAGCGGTGTCCCTCATGATTCTCTCCTGCCCCTACACTTTTTTTCCATTTTTTTTTTAACGATTTCCTCTCCTCTACAAATAATCTAGTGCACTCATACGCTGACGACGCAACACTACATTCATCCACATCCTTCAATTCTGCTCCCTCTTTTCTCACTCGATCTGCTTCTCGTCTCGTCATAGCTTCCTCAATAAACTCAGACTTGGACAGGATATCTCATTGGAATAGGCAAAATCTTGTTAAGTTTAATGCCTCCAAGACCCAATTTCTATCCATTTCTCTATCGAGAACTCCTCACAACTCTCATCTCCCCTTTGACGGTTCTGCAATCCCACCTCTTGACTCAATGAATATTCTTTGCATTACTGTAACAAGCGCTTTTTCTCGGAAACCCCACATTACATATATAGCTAAGTTTACCTCTAAGAAACTGGGTGTCCTGTTTAGATGTCGAGACTTCTATGAACAGGTGTTCCATTTATACAAAGGATTGATTCGTCCTTGTATGGATTACTGCTCTCACATCCGGGGTGGATCTAACCCTGCATCCTTACTTGACAGAGTTGCGTCGAAAGCGGTCCGACTTATAAACTGTCCCAGGCTAACTTCCAAACTTGACCCCCTTGCCCTACGCCGCATTGTTGGTTCACTTTTCCTTTTCTATAGGTATTACTTTAGCTGTTGCTCCCGAGAGCTGGCTGCTTGTGTACCGCCGCCACTAGTTAGACCACGGAATACTCGGCAAGCTGTTGCGTCACATGATTATTATGTGGCCATCGTCAACTTAAGGGTGTACCGTTTTGATAACTGCTTCTTTCGCAACACATCGAGGCTTTGGAACTCTCTACCTTCTCATGTCTCTCTCAATAACTATGACCTGGCTCATTTCAAGAGACTTGTTTTTCACTTTCTCAAAAATCTGTTGATACTTTCCCTGTCTGTTTTTCCCTCTTTCTTAGTTCTCTCTATATTTCAGTTAGGGCCCGGCCTTGATGTGGACTTTTTTCCGTGACTGGAGCCTTCAACTTAAAAAAAAAAAAAGGAAATATATGTAATGAATTGTAAGCACATTGTTTGCTTTCACTTGAACATATTGTATTAGATATGAAGTATAAAACATAGGCTTACAAACAGCAATAGATCGTTGGATCCTTTTTCCTTTTTTATGTAGTGGAAGAGTAGAAAAGCAAACAGAGGTGACATGGGATGAAACTAGGCGCAAATAACGTCGGCCAGTCCTGCGTGTCTGGTGCATCAGACACTTGGCAGTGGAGTGGAGAGCGATGGAGATGACAGCAGTACCTTTCAAGGTCAACAGACACGCGTCCCAACAACGCCATAACGCGGAACGAAACATTTACGTCGAAGCCCTTACGATTTACCAGTCAGTGTTTGTTAAGTCTTTTTGTGTATTCTTGGTAGTGATGATGAATCTCCCGGAAACAAGGGGCGGTCCTTAATCTTCCTGCTGACATATGGGGGAATCATGGGGAGGGAGGTTGTGGATCTGATAAGCTGGTGATACGAGAGGCAATTATCGGTTCATTCTGCTGTTTTCTCCTCGAGCGCCAAAGCTTGATGATTGGAAGAGCCTGAGCCTCTTATGACGTCACGTCAGTTGCCAACCCAGGATTTACCAAAATGTTTCAAAAAGATATATAAAAATACAACTTCCAATGAGGTATATATTTTTTTTTATGCCATGCGAAAAGTATGATAAATTTTGATGAAGCGTATGTGTCAATGTCAGGACAAAAGATATTTTGGTAACATTTTTTCGTTGACATAACGTATACGTGAATAGTAAAAGACACACACACACACACACACACACACACATAAATGGCGTCTTAGCTACGTCTCTTCCTAGTATATCAACTGCTACATCTTCATCGTTACACGTGGTTATATGCGTGTACTGGATCACGCGCACCACTGCGACCTCTTGACACACACACACACACCTAAGCTGGGAGTCCATTAAATTTCGACAGCATTCGTGTATTATTCGATTTCCCGTTAACATTCCCCCAAGTGTAGCATCCAGGCGCATATGGGAACATCATTTGTTTCATCACATGACGGCAACAGGCTCTACCAAGAGGAGTCACGAAACACTCATAGCCTTCCTCAAGTAAACTCCTCGCGTTGTGAGGATTAATTTTCATTTGTGAATTTTGTCGCGAAACGAAGAACTTTACGGGCAAATAAAAGAATGTAGTTAGGCGAGAAACACTTTCAGGAGGACCAGAAACTCACGCCAAGAGACTCCTCGTGATGTGACGAGAGGAAATCCTCGTGATATGACGAGAGGAAATCCTCTTGACGTGACGGGAGGAAATCCTCGTGACGTGACGAGAGGAAATCCTCGAGACGTGACGAGAGGAAATCCTCGTGCCGTGACGAGAGGAAATCCTCGTGATAAGACGAGAGGAAATCCTCGTGACGTGAGGAGAGGAAATCCTCGTGATATGACGAGAGGAAATCCTCGAGACGTGACGAGAGGAAATCCTCGTGCCGTGACGAGAGGAAATCCTCGTGATATGACGAGAGGAAATCCTCGTGATAAGACGAGAGGAAATCCTCGTGATATTACGAGAGGAAATCCTCGTGATATTACGAGAGGAAATCCTCGTGATATGACGAGAGAAATCCTCGTGATATTACGAGAGGAAATCTTCGTGATGTGACGAGAGGAAATCCTCGGGATGTGACGAGAGGAAATCCTCGTGATATTACGAGAGGAAATCCACGTGATATTACGAGAGAAATCCTCGTGATATTACGAGAGGAAATCTTCGTGATATGACGAGAGGAAATCCTTGTCATATGACCAGAGGAAATCCTCGTGACGTGACGAAAGGAAATCCTCGTGATATGACGAGAGGAAATCCTTTTGACGTGACGAGAGGAAATCCTCGTGATATGACGAGAGAAAATCCTCGTGATATGACGAGAGGAAATCCTCGTGATATGACGAGAGGAAATCCTCGTGATATGACGAGAGGAAACCCTCGTGACGTGACGAGAGGAAATCCCCGTGACGTGACGAGAGGAAATCCTCGTGATATGACAAGAGGAAATCCTCGTGACGTGCACGGTAGCTAGTTATGCAACGACACAAACTGTTGCAGCTCGCCGTTAAATCTTTCTTTTCCAGGCTCTCCAAAGCCGTCCCTCCTCAAGTGCCAAGCCGCCTTCTGTCGGCAGGTCACAGCCATATTCCTGCCTGACAAGCTCTGGCAAACGCCCATTCCCGTCACGTCCTAGCCATCCCCAATTGGCACACCACTCACCCCTCCCCCCCACCCCCTCTCTCTCTCTCTTTCCCCCCCCCTCCAGGGCATTAGTTGAGCAGCCGTTCGTGAAACGTTTTGATGGAATTTAAACTTAAGTAAACAGAAATGGATCCAGGGGAGGAAAGAAGCCTTACCCATTCGCGCCACCCTCGCCTCACCCACCCACCCACCCACCTCGCGAGATCCACCTGATCTTGAGCCTCGCCGTCTCGAGTTGTCACGTCAGTCACCAAGAGACTTACACCCTCCACTCAAGTTGATTGTCCGCAGGGTTCCTTCCACTCGATGCGCCTAACGCAGGTTGTTGGGGGCAGGTGTGTGTGTATGTGTGTGTTTTCACACGTAAAAAAAAGAGGAAATACTCCTGTGTCGACGAGATTTTTGGTCACGTTTACACAGTGCAGTTTCACGGTACTGGGAGAGCGCCGTAAAGTCAGGTCTGCGTCAGTGTCCGTTTCCGTTTCAATACCTCATTCCTCGATAGAGGAATCGGAATCCTAGTGCTGTCGCTAGGTACCCCTGTACAATAATACCAGAAGCATTTGGCAAGCGTTGCGAGTACTTATAAATATTACGTCAGTGTAAGGATTTCGTAAGGCGTCCTTGTGAACATCACCCCGGGGGGAGATGAAGCGTTCAGTAACGTGTGGTAATTGAGATTTTAATGATATGATTAACCGAAGCTGTTATCCCCACCTCAGTGTGTGCGTGTGTGTCTGAGCAGTGTACTTCCTCTCCTCTCTCTCTATCGAGCGCTATTTTATGTTCCCTTTCGGGATCTCCAAGCCTTGTCGTCATGACGCCAACTGACGTACAGATTCTATTGCTGTGTGGAACAGAGTTTTGACTTCCTTTTCTTTTTATGATATCCTTTGTCTGAAGTTCCTGAGGGAGGTCGAAAGAATAACTATTCCATCAGAGATCCGTCCGTCTTGTTAACCAAGCATTCTGTTGTTTGATTCACAGTCCTGGTATGGCTTAACTACGTCCTTGCAGTAGCCACCTGGTCGTTGGGCTAGAATTACCCTGGTGGTTGGCGGGTAAAAGCCACAGCGCACAAGTGATCTTAAGATTTTCGCCTGCAGTGAACAAACGCGTAGGAGGAAGTCGTGTTAATGCGTTGTATTGTGTAATTTATTCGTAGGTTTTGTGCAACCGAGAAAACCTCCACACACACACACACACACACACACACACATCTCTACCATGTCATTAACCTCTTAGTGTGATTGGTCCGCCCGCCTGTTGCTTCCTAGAATACTGCTCATTTGCTCGTGTATCTCCCTTAGTATTTACTGCAGCTTTTGCCTTGCCCAGCTGCTACTGCTCCGTACGGCTCCTTTGTCTTGAGCGCTGCATTACTTTTTTTTTCATTTAAACTGCTTCCTTTATTGCTGTATGTCCCAATTTACTGGGTAGCGAGCATGTTTTTTCTTTTTTTTTTAATTATCCTCGTTCGTTATTGCTTATGTCTTTACAAGCACCACTGCTTCGTCTTTGCCTGATCGTCACTGCTACTTGCTTCTTTGAGGTGTCACTGATACGAACGAGGCTTTTTCATTGTTACTTTTGTTGGTTTTCACTTTATATACACACTTTTACTCCTCCTCCCCAGCATATACTGGTGCGTGTTTTTCATGTTCTTTAGTTGTGTTTACATGAGTTTATATGAAAAAGACAGACAACAGCAGGCCTGATTGGCTCACTACTGGGTTGTATGTTAAGAACAAAAAAAAAAAAAGTTTAACTTGACAAGAAAATGTAATTCCGCTCAGCAATTGTTTAAGCTATCAACGACTTCCCGCTGCTGCACATTAGCCTTCTGCTGTCCCCGTTACCGCTGTCGTGAATCCCCCCCCCCACCTCCTTACGAATACCTGTAACCATACTATAGGTTGAATATAATGGGGGGGGGGCGTATATGGCCCTCGAGAAGATAACCAAAATGTTGGGCAGTTCCACCATTCTGGTCCTTCTCTGACGAGGGGCATGACTCGGTGGTCGGGTGAAGATGGATAATAAGGAAGTAGAGAAATGAAGTGCATCTTCTCTCTCTCTCTCTCTCTCTCTCTCTCTCTCTCTCTCTCTCTCTCTCTCCCTCCCAGCGTCTGCAGACCCGTCGGAATATATACAGGTATATGCCATTCGTTTATCGCTGTTCCTTGAAAGTTATATGTGGTGA
Organism: Panulirus argus; assembly: GCA_038088735.1. Lineage (NCBI taxonomy): Eukaryota > Metazoa > Arthropoda > Malacostraca > Decapoda > Palinuridae > Panulirus > Panulirus argus. The sequence goes on along the minus strand of JAYMFT010385777.1, from coordinate 1,527 downwards.
CTCATCCACCATATTTTTTCCTTTTTTTTTTTTGAGGTCCTCTCTCTCTCGAAATGCGTACGAGTCAGCGCGGGAGCACATGAGTTATTCGCCTCTCGTTTAGGCTTACTGTATAAGATAGATAGAGATAGATAGATAGAGATAGATAGATAGAGATAGATAAAGAGAGAGAGAGAGAGAGAGAGAGAGCCTTTGTTTCCCCCGGTGCTGGAGATAATCTAAAAGACCCCCAGTAACCCAGCTGGGGATCTTATCTGTCTCTCTCTCTCGTCCTACGTAGTTCATGTAAAAAAAAGAGAATGTTAATGATAGTTTCCTGTGATGGATGTAGGTATTACGAGAGAGAGAGAGAGAGAGAGAGAGACCCATCTTGAACTAGTGAATTAACCACGAAAATTAAGTTTTTGAGATTCCATGAGAAGTTGAATCGGATCCATAATACCCGGGATCCAATTATACGCCACTTTAACCCTCAGTGTCGTTAAAAGCGAAATTGCAATTAACCTCCGGTTAGGAAAAGAAAAAAGAAAAAGAAGAGGAGGAGGTCATTTTGGGGCGTTGGGAATGGTCGATGGCTCTCCCAGTCGTCAACGTCTTCGACCTTACTGCTCTGGAGGCTTAACCACTAAATCCGATGATTTTCCAAGATCAGTTTTATTACGTATCTGAATTTTTTCTTTTCTTCTTTTCTTCCCCCACCAACCGCTTTTGTTTTGTAGTAGAGAAATTTATTTTTTTTTTGTTGCTTTATTAGCCAAGGTGTAACAGCCAGTTGATGTATCGACTTTATTACTGTTAAGCTTTGTGGTGGGTAGCTTTCCTTGTCTTATGTCAGTCAGTTCCTAATCATCATCTTATTGTGTCAGGGCGCATACAGCACTAGGAACCCGATTCCTCCATCAAGGAATGAAGTATTGAAACTGAACTGAACGCACACGGTTTTTGCCTTTTCGTGATTCGTGACCTGTTCTGAATCCTGCAGGGTGATGTGGTCCGTTTGACAGGGCACACTGACCTATATTCTTCCACCCCCACCACCCCCTCGCCCTGAGTATGACGATACCACACGAGAATGTGGTGGTTTGAAGTCGTGGTTATATCACATCCAAGGGTCGTATATAAGTCAGTGCTGGTGTCGTGATCTCCGTGGCCCAGGGTCTGGTACCGTCTCGTTCAAGAGTCGTGCCTTTCGTGGCCAAGGGTCGTACCGTCCTATTCAAGAGTCGTGTCTTTGTGGCCCAGGGTCTGGTACCGTCTCGTTCAAGAGTCGTGCCTTGCGTGGCCCAGGGTCATATGGTCGCGCGGAACCTAACCTCCTCCGTTGAGAAACTTCTTCAGGATGGCTGTTTGTCGCTCCAGTGGCCCGCCGGTGAGGGAGAGGCCTCCCCCCCCCTCCCCCCAGCTGCTGTAATTACCGCCCATTGTCATTAGTCCTTAATTATCTTCAAGCCGAGGGTAATTTGGACCTCTCTCATCATACTCCGGTGTCAGTGTGGGCGGCTCTACCCCCCCCCCCCCCCCCCCCCC
>JAYMFT010385756.1:0-20141 GCA_038088735.1 Panulirus argus | reverse complement strand
AGCCCCCCGCTCCCTCCCCTTTTAGTCGCCTCTTACGACACGCAGGGAATACGTGGGAAGTATTCTTTCTCCCCTATAATTTTTTTCAGAAATATCCTACCAGACATGTACTGTTCCTGATGCAATGTTCCTACTAGGGTGATACACAGGGCCACTGAAAATCAAATTCATAGCCTCCTAAACTATACAGAAGGCTGACGAAGTTGTCATCGATCCACTCTCCTGACAATCGCTTGCTCCAACAAGTGAGGGATCAGCTTTGGCAGGAGGTTGGGCCCCGTACGACACCATGACCAGACACTAGTCAGATGGTAATCTAGGTACAAGGATAACCAGGCCACTTGTTCACATAACAAACGATTCTCAGTCATGTCACTAGCTAAGATGGGTCGGTCCACTGGTCCGCACGCAAAACTCCTTCCTCCTCAGGAGCTACGTAGGTTTTGTCACTTCTTTTCCCTCAATAAAAACGGACCAATGCAAAGGCCAATACAGAAAGAAGCAGACAACTTTTAACACGTGTCGCGTGTGTCTGGCATCAACAGGTTATGGATGGAGCTGCAGCAATATTCCCTCCTTGTGGAGACGCTTTCATTCCCAGGCGCCAGGCCACGACACGCAGTCCGGCACCCGGCTGGACTGTGCACAAGAATATCAAAAACCTCTTCCTCAGGGAACAACTCCCGTTGGACGACCTAAAGGGCGACCTCTGCAGTCAGTCGTACCGTCGTTCCAACATTCCAGCAGCAATCTTGTCCTCGCCGTCCAGACTCCTCCTCCGCTGGAAGGGGCGTGGCTGATACGGGGTCAAGTGCAACAAACTTCATAAAGTGTGACAAATCCAGGAGAGTGTGATTACTATTTGTGTGTTACGGGAGAGAGTTTGCATTGGCGTTGCCCCGTCTCAACATATGCACCATATCTTTACTCCTATGTACGTATGCATACACACACACACACACACACCAACCTTTTGTCAGATACCCATCTATCGACCAGCCCCAAAGGGAGGATGAACACCTGGTTTGGGTGTGAGCAAACTGCCGCGCCTGGTATTCGAACCCGCATGCTGATTCATGGTCAGTAAAGCTAACCACTACACCATGGACGTGTATAATTATCCATCTGAGGAGAGCAAGCCACAGCATCCGCCCTTTATATGACCTTTAGGCTGTGTTTTTCGTGAAGGTGATTTCTGCAGGCAACAGATGTGTTACATGTCTGTATTTATGAACAACTCACATAATGAAACACGATAATTATTTTCGTGTTAACCCTCAAACAGATTTTCTAAAGGTGGCCTATTTTTTTATATTTCTTCCTCGTCCATCGACCAGTTCTCACAATTTCCTCTCGTGTCAGCCCGCTGCCTAAAGTGGTGAGACAATAACTCGCGACTGCTTTTCAAACGAAACTTCTTGAACTTATACTTGGTCACCTCCAGGCATTCTGGCAGGCTCCGTGGGCAGACGTCTTGCCCAAGTTGTTGCCAGTATTTGAGGCTTCTCGACCCGACCGCAGATTTAGCCATATCGAATATATTGATATTTCGTCACAGTGTCCGGTATGGAAATGCACAAGAACGTAAGCGGTCAAATGCTATTTTTACAGCATATGTGTCGAGTATAACAAAACACTTTTCCACAGTGCTCTGCGGGAAAAAATGTAAATAAAACATGATTCTAAAAATTGTAACACATACTATTACAGACGTCTAATACATAACAGTCTTGATGTCTCAAACTAAACGAAACAAAACAAAACAAAAAACGTCTCTAGAGTGATGCGCGTCCGAATAACACAGAAGTGTGACCAGTGTGTTGCGGGATGGCCCAAGATCCTCCACGTAACACCGGACAGTAATGGAGGAAGAGAAGTGATTAAGTATATTCAGTACCCAGATTCGTCATCAGAGACATGCTATTCTTAATGGATAATCCGAAACCCTCACAGCACCTCACCTATGAAAACATTGGAGCGTAGTAAAAAGTGCGGAACTTGCAGCAAGAGGAGGAGGGAGTGCTGTCGAGGTGAGCGACTACAGCAGAGGCTTTACTGGTGGCCGCGTACGCTAATGTGAGCAACTTCTGTAGGCAAACAACTCAGTCTCCCACACCAGGTACACCTCCCTGCGGCCTCGCTCATCTCCCACACCAGGTACACTTTCCTGAGGCCTCGCTAATCTCCTACACCAGGTACACCTTCCTGCGGCCTCGCTCATCTCCTACACCAGGTACACCTTCCTGCGACCTCGCTCATCTCCTACACCAGGTACACCTCCCTGCGGCCTCGCTCATCTCCCACACCAGGTACACCTCCCTGCGGCCTCGCTCATCTCCCACACCAGGTACACCTCCCTGCGGCCTCGCTCATCTCCTACACCAAGCACACCTCCCTGCGGCCTCGCTCATCTCCCACACCAGGTACACCTCTCTGCGGCCTCGCTCATCTCCCACACCAGGTACACTTCCCTGCGGCATCGCTCATATCCCACACCAGGTACACCTCTCTGCGGCCTCGGTCATCTCCCACACCAGGTACACTTCCCTGCGGCATCGCTCATATCCCACACCAGGTACACCTCTCTGCGGCCTCGCTCATCTCTCACACCAGGTACACCTCCCTGCGGCCTCGCTCATCCGCAACACTCAAGGCCTCACACTTTTACCTGAGTATTACCTACCGCTATGGGACAAGGACCACAGCTGTGCTTGTGTCTCGTTCTTCTTGAAGACGCATTCATTTGAGGCTATATCAACGTGTAAGTGTGTGCGTTTATGTGTGTGAGTGTGTGAGTGTGCGAATACGTGGAATGAGGTACACTCATTGGGCCTCATTTATTGTAAGCCTCATATTTCTACCGTAGAGGCGTTCGCGTGTGTCAATGTTAGCAGCTTTCTCTTGTTTACCTGTTCAGCTGGTGCGTTCCTTTACCACTGCCTCCTCTTGCGAAAGAGGTGCCTGTATTCCCAGGTCCTTCCTGGTTCCTGGGTCAAGTCCCTCACTGGCGCTCCCCACTTGTCTAGTTTCTCTACACTTCCAAAAACTGTGGAGAAAAATGCGATTCTGAACTGAAGAGATGTGGCAAGTAGTTCATAGAGTCAGGGTGGCAGATGGGGTCACGGTGGCAGCTAACGCCAGGGCAGAAGTGGGGTCACTGTGGCAGCTGAGGTCGCGGTGGCCGAGGCTGACGCCAGGTTAGATGGGGTCACAGTTGCGGCTGGAGTCAGGGAACACACGAGGTCACGGTGACGATTAGGGAAGAGCGTGGCATGTGAAGGTCAGAGTGAAAATTGGGGTCTTAACGTAATAGTGACCCATGAAGAATTCAAAAGACGTTCTCGTGTGCTCTGTTGTCCTTCTTCCCTTTAGTGTGGGCAGCCGGAGGGCTTCACTCCTATTCCCTCACCTCAGCAGCGTCAAGCTGCCACCATACACGACACACTGCGCTGGGCTTATTTTGGCTGGTCGTGTCTGGAGACGAGACCTGGCTTGGGGTGAAGTCTATAACCACCGTCGATCACAAATCCTTTAAGACCCTCGCAAACATCTCGTGTGAAGTTACTTCTTGTGATCTTTGTGTCTGTCTCATGGGCAGTTTTACACCTGAGTTGCCGCGTCTCTTAATCTTATATATATAAGTCATACACACCCTAGTTCACGTCAGGCACCCCTTCATCGCCCAGCCCTAAAGGGGAGGATGAACAGCTGGGTTGGCTGTGAACCGACTGCCACGTCCAGCATTCGGACTCAGCCAGGCCCCATTTAAGTGATGGACTGTAATGCAAACCATTGTACTACGGAAGTGCAAGTATGACGACCCATTCTAACTTTCCAATAATTACGTGTTCGCACTGTACGCGGAGGGACTTCCGCACTTGTGGTGCCTCATCTCTTGAACTTTATCTGCTGTCAAACAACCTTTTGCACTAATTTATGCTTTTTACAGTCACAATTTTATCACTCAGTTTATTCCATTCATCCACTACTCTTGTGCTATAGAATAACACGTTTCCGGCTTAATTTCATGCTATGCCTTCCGGCTTTTCTCCTTCTGTATCTTTCGAAGAACTGTTCACAGTCTACGTCGTCAAGCCCGTTTAGAAACACAAGGGTTCCCAAAAGGTCATCCTTTACACTTCTGTTTTCCATGCTGGACAAAGCTAAGACCTCTACTCTTTCCCTGTAACTCAAGTTCTCTTAATTCTGGTGCCATCTTTGTTGCCCTCCTCTGGACCATTCAGTCCTTGAGCTTATTCAGGTGCGGTGGGCAAACTTGAGGAGCATAGCCTTTTGTTTTAGCCTTATTTATAATATATACAGCCTACTGAATGTTTCCTTACCCGCTTCATACTTAAAATGCTATTCTAACATTTACCTGAAGACAGTTGATCTTTCTCCTAATGTGAGACTGGCGACAGGTGAGGGACAATGTCTACTCCACAGGATGAGCATGGGATGCCGGGGTTACCGGCACAAATCAATCTACTCCTAAGCCTCTTTCACACACACAGGTTCCTGCAGCCTATGTCCTGCAAGTTATTATTCGTTTCGAGGTCTTCCTTTCGCTGTGACCCATTTTCAATACTTTAAATTCGCTCGTACTGAATTTCATCAGCCACATATCAAACCAACTTTGGAGTCTGTTTACGTCCTCCTGTAGGCTGGCGCATTCTTCCACCCTTCTGGTGACTTCCCTCATAACCTTGGGATCATACGCAAACATATTCAGACAAGACATCTAAACCATCTATGCTCATGTGTGTGTGTAATTTTCTTCCAAGGCCGCGACCAACACATTAACCCACGAAAAAGAATGCCAGGGACTGGCTTGGGACAAGACCGCCGGGGACTGGCCAGGAACAAGACCGCCGGGGACTGACCAGGGACAAGACCACCACCGAGGACTGGCCAGGGACAAGACCGCCACCGGGGACTGACCAGGGACAAAACCGCCGGGGACTGACCAGGGACAAGACCACAGGGGACCGTCCAGGGATAAGACCGCCACCGGGGACTGGCCAGGGACAAGACCGCCGGGGACTGACCAGGGACAAGACTGATGGGGACTGACCAGTGTCGACGGTCCAGCCAGGAACAGGGGCAGCATCTCGTGTGCCCTGATGAGTGGCTGTGTGTCTGGCAGCCTGACCCCCCCATAACCCACATACTTCGGGGCGGCGCACACGGCAGTATCGTCCAGTGACTGTCTGGGCTTCCTGTTCCTCGCCCAGTCACCATCCAGTAGTTGCCATCTTGCCCCTATACAGTTTACTTAGTCATCCACCTTGCCCCAGACAGTTTACAGTCATCCACTTTGCCCTGGACAGTGTATAGTCATCCACCTTGCACCTAGACACTTTATACAGTCATCCATCTTGCCCCAAGACAGTTTACAGTCATCCCCCTTGCCCCTTGACAGTTTATAGTCATCCACCTTGTCTCCAGACGGTTTATAGTCATCCACCTTGCCCCTAGACAGTTTACAGTCATCCATCTTGCCCCAAGACAGTTTACAGTCAACCACCTTGCCCCTAGACAGTTTATACAGTCACCCACCTTGCTCCTACCAAATTTAGTCATCCACCTTGCTCCTAGACAGTTTATAGTCATCCACCATGCCCAAAACATTTTATACAGTCATCCACCTTGCCCCTCGACAATTTATACAGTAATTCAGCTTGCCTCTAGACAGTCTATACAGTCATCCACCTTCCTCCTAAACAGTTTACAGTCATGCATCTTTCCCTAAACAGTTTACACAGTCATTCACCTTACCCACAGACAGTTTAGTCATCCATCTTGTTCCTTGAAAGTTTAGTCATCCACCCTGACCCTACACAGTTTATACAGACATCAACCTTGCCTCTAGACAGTTTACACAATCATCCACCATGCCCCTAGAAAGTTTACAGCCATCCACCTTGCCCATAGACAGTTTACACAGTCATCCACTTTGCCCCTAAACAGTTTATAGTCATCCACCTTGCCCATAGACAATTTATCCAGTCATCCAGCTTGTCCCTTGGCAGTTTATAGTCATCCACCTTGCCCATAGACAGTTTAGCCATCCACCTTGCCCCTAGACAGTTTATATTCATCCACCTTGCCCCTAGACAGTTTACAGTCAACCGTCTTCCCAACAGACAGTTTACGCAGTCATTCACCTTGCTCCTAGACAGTATATACAGTCATTCACCTTTCCCCTAGACAGTTTACACGGTCATCCACCTTGCCCATAGACAGTTTACAGTCATCCACCTTGCCCATAGACAGTTTACAAGTTATCCAATTTGCCCATAGACAGTTTATATTCATCCACCTTGCCCATAGACATTTTAGTTATCCACCTTGCCCACGGACAGTTTACACAGTCATTCATCTTGCCCCTAGACAGTTTACACAGTCATCCACCTTGCTCCTAAACAGTTTACAGTCATCCACCTAGCCCCTAGACAGTTTAGTCATCCAACTTGCCCCTAGACAGTTTATAGTCATCTGCCATGCCCCTAGACAGTTTATGGCCACCCACCTTGCCCACAGACAATTTACAGTCATCCACCTTGCCCCTAGACAGTTTATACAGTCATCCACCTTTCCCCTAGACAGCTTATAGTCATCCACCTTGCCCCTAGACAGTTTATAGTCATCCATCTTGCCACTAGACAGTTTACAGTCATCCACCTTGCCCAAAGACAGTTTACACAGTCATTCACCTTGCCCCTACACAGTACATACAGTCATCCACCTTGCTCCTAGACAGTTTAGTCATCCACCTTGCCCCAAGACAGTTTATACTGTCATCCACCTTGCCCCTAGACAGTTTGCACGGTCATTCATCTTGTTCATAGACGGTTTACAAGTTATCAAACTTGCCATAGACAGTTTACATTCATCCACCTTGCCCATAGACAATTTACAGTTATCCATCTTACCCATGAACAGTTTATACAGTCATCCACCTTGCGTCCTAGACAGTTTACACAGTTATCCACCTCGCCCCTAGACAGTTTACATTCATCCACCTTACCCCTTGACTGTTTACACAGTCATCCACCTTACCCTAGACAGTTTACACATTCACCTTGCACACAGACAGTTTACAGTCATCCATCTTGCCCCGAGACAGTTTATAGTTATCCACCTTTCCCTTAGACAGTTTACAGAGTCATCCACCTTGCCCCTAGACAGCTTATACAGTCATCCACCATGCCCCTAGACAGTTTAAGCAGTCGTCCATCTTGCCCCTAGACAGTTTACGCTGCCATGCACCATGCCCACAGACAGTTAAGTCATCCACCTTGCCCCTACACAATTTATAGTCATCCATCTTGCCCTTAGGGAGTGTATACAGTCATCCACCTTGCCCATAGAGTTTAGTCACCCATCTTGCCCCTAGACAGTTAACGCAATCATCCACCTCGCCCCTAGGGGTATATACAGTCATCCGCCTAGCCCCTAGCAAGCTTATACAGTTATCCACCTTGTCCATAGACAGTTTACACAGTTATCCGCCTTGCCCATAGGGAGTTTATACAGTTATCCACCTAGTCCATAGACAATTTACACAGTCATTCATCTTGACCATAGAGAGTTTATAGTCATCCGCCTTACTCCTAAACAGTTTATACAGACATCCATCTTGCCCCTACAGTTTATAGTCATCTGTCTTGCTCCTAGAGAATTTATAGTCATCCACCTTACCCCTAAAGTTTATACAGTCATCCACCTTGCCCATAGAGTTTACAGTCGTCCACCTTGCCCCTAGAAAGTTTATACAGTCATCCACCTTGCCCATAGACAGTTTACAGTCATCCACCTTGCCCCAAGGGAGTTTATAGTCATCTACCTTGCCCCTAGAGAGTTTATAGTCATCCACTTTTCCTCGAGGGAGTTTATAGTTATCCACCTTGTCCCGAGGGAGTTTATAGTCATCCACCTTGCCCAGAGAGTTTGCAGTCATCCACCTTGCCCCTAGACAGTTTATAGACATCGACCTTGCCCATAGACAGTTTACATTAATCCACCTTTTTCATAGAGAGTTTAGTCATCCACCTTGCCCACAGACAGTTTACAGTTATCCAACTTGCCTCTAGACAGTTCATACAGTCGTCCACCTTGCCCCTAGACAGTTTAAAGTCATCCAGCTTTAAATCTAGATAGTTTACCGTCATCCAACTTGCCCATAGACAGTTTACAGTCATCCACTTTGCTCATAGACAATTTACATAGTCATCCACCTTGTTCTTAGAGTTTAGTCATCCACCTTGCACATACAGTTTACAGTTATCCAAATTGCCCCTAGACAGTTTACACACTCATCCACCTTGCCCACAGACAGTTTATAGTCAGGCACCGTGCCCCTAGACAGTTTGCGGTCATTCACCATGCCCCTAGATAGTTTCCGCAGTCATCAACCTTGCCCCTAGGGAGTGTACTCAGTCATCCACCTTGCTCCTTGAGTTTATAGTCATCCACCATGCCCCTACGGAGTTTATACAGTCATCCACCTTGCTCCTAGAGTTTAGTCATCCATCACGCCCCTAGACATTTTACGCAGTCATCCACCTTGCCCCTAGAGAGTTAACAGTCATCCACCTTGCCTCTAGGGAAAGTATTCAGTCATCCAACTTACCCCTAGGCTTATAGTCATCCGCCTTGCCCATAGACTGTTTACATTCATCCACCTTGCCCTTACACAGTTTATACAGTCATCCACCTTGCCCCTAGACAGTTTACAGTCATCCACCTTGCCCCTAGACATTTAACAGTCATCCATCTTGCCCTTAGGTCGTTTATAGTCATTAATCTTGCCCATAGACAGTCATCCACCAAGCCCTAGAGCTTACGCAGTCATCCATCTTGTCCCTAGACAGTTAACAAAGTCATCCACCTTGCCTATATGGAGTGTATAGTCATTCACCTTGCCCTGAAACAGTCTACGGTCATCCATCATGCCCCTAGATAGTTTACGCAGCCATCCACCTTGCCCCTAGACAGTTAACAGTCATCCACCTTGTCCCTAGGTAGATTATAATCGTCCACCTTGCCCCTAGACAGTTTACACAGTCAACCACCTTGCCCATAAGGAGTTTATAGTCATCCACCTTGCCCATAGAGTTTACAGTCATCCACCTTACCCCTAGACAGCTTACATCGTCATCCACCTCGCCCCTAAGGACTTTATAGTCATCCGCCTTGTCCAAAGAGTTTACAATCATCCACCATGCCCCTAGACAGTTTACTCAGTCATTCACCATGCCCCTAGACAGTTTACTCAGTCATCCACCTTGGTCCTAGACAATTAAGTCATCCACCTTGTCCTCAGGGAGTTTATAGTCATCCACCTTGCCCATAAAGTTTACAGTCATCCAACTCGCCTCTAGACAGTATATACAGTCATCGACCATGCCCCTAGACAGTTTACGCAGTCATGCACCTTGCCCGTATACAGTTAACACAGTCATCCACCTTGCCGAGACAGTTTACACAATCATCCATCTTGCCCTTAGGGAGTTTATACAGTCATTCACAATGCCCCTAGACAGTTTACGGAGTCATCCACCTTGCCCCTGGGGAGTGTTTACAGTCATCCACGTTGCCCTTAGACAGTTAACACTTATCCACCTTGCCCATAGGGAGTGTTTACAGTCATCCACCTTGCCCCTAAACAAACACAGTCATCCACCTTGCCCCTAGGGAGTGTTTGGTCCTCTACCTTGCTCCTAGGGAGTGTTTAGTCATCCACCTTGCCCACAGACAGTTTAGTCATCCACCATACCCCTAGGGAGTTTATACAGTCATCCACCTTGCCCCTAAGGAGTGTTTACAGTCATCCACCCTGCCCCTAGACAGTTAACACAGTCATCCACCTTGCCCCTAAGGAGTGTTTACAGTCATCCACCTTGATCCTAGGGAGTGTTTACAGTCATCCTCCTTACCCCTAGACATTTAACCCAGTCATCCAACGTGCCCCTAAGGAGTGTTTAGTCATTCACCTTGCCCATAGACAGTTTACAGTCATCCACCATGCCCCTAGGGAGTTTATACAGTCATCCATCTTACCCCTAAGGAGTGTTTACAGTCATCCACCTTGCCCCTAGACAGTTAAGTCATCCACCTTGCCCCTTGGAAGTGTTTACAGTCATCCACCTTGCCCCTAGATAGTTAACACAGTCATCCACCTTGCCCTAAGGAGTGTTTAGCCATCCACCTTGCCCATAGACAATTTACGGTCATCCACCATGCCCCTAGGGAGTGTTTACAGTCATCCACCTTACCCCTAGACAGTTTACAGTCATCCACCTTGCCCCTAGACAGTTAACGGTCATCCACCTTGCCCATAGACAGTTTATAGTCATCCACCATGCCCCTAGGAAGTTTATACAGTCATCCATCTTGCCTCTAGGGAGTTTACAGTCATCCATCTTGCCTCTAGGGAGTTTACAGTCATCCACCTTGCCCCTAGACAGTTAACACAGTCATCCACCTTGCCCATAGACAGTTTATAGTCATCCACCATGCCCCTAAGGAGTTTATATTCATCCACCTTGCCCCTAGGGATTTTAGTCATCCATTTTGCCCCTAGACAGTTAAAACAGTCATCCACCTTGCCCTAGGGAGTGTTTAGCCATCCACCTTGCCCCTAGAGAGTTTATAGTCATCCACCTTGCCCCTAGGAAGTCTACAGTCATCCACTTTGCCCCTAGACAGTTAACAAAGTCATCCACCTTGCCTATAGACAGTTTATTGTATAGTCATCCACCATGCCCCTAGGGAGTTTTATAGTCATCCACCTTGCTCCTAGGGAGTTTACAGTCATCCACCTTGCCCCTAGACAGTTAATAAAGTCATCCACCTTGCCCATAGACAGTTTATAGTATAGTCATCCACCATGCCCTTAGGGAGTTTAGTCATCCACCATGCCCCTAGGGAGTTTATAATCATCCACCTTGCTCCTAGGGAGTTTACAGTAATCCACCTTGCCCCTAGACAGTTAACACAGTCATCCACTTTACCCCTAGAGAGTTTACACAGTCATCCACCTGGTCCTTAGGGAGTTTATACAATCATCCACCTTACCCCTAGGGAGTTTATACAGTCATCCACCTTGCCCCTAAGGAGTCTACAGTCATCCACCTTGCCTCTAGACAGTTAACAAAGTCATCCACCTTGTCCATATACAATTAATAATCATCCACCACGCCCCTAAGGAGTTTATAGTCATCCACCTTGCCCCTTGGGAGTTTACAGTCATCCATCTTGCCCCTAGACAGTTAACACAGTCATCCACCTTGCCCTAGGGTGTGTTTAGTCATCCATTTAGCCCATACACAGTTTACAGTCATCCACCATGCCCTTAGGGAGTTTATACACTCATCCACCCTGCCCCTAGGGAGTGTTTAATCATCCACCTTGCCCCTGCACAAGTAACACAGTCATCCACCTTACCCCTAGACAGTTAACACAGTCATCCACCTTGCCCCAGGGAGTTTATAGTCATCCACCTTTCCCCTAAGGAGTGTTTAGTCATCCACCTTGCCCTTAGACAATTAACACAGTCATCCTCCTTGCCCCTAGGGAGTGTTTAGTCATCCATCTTGCCCCTAGACAGTTAACACAGTCATCCACCTTACCCTAGGGAGAGTTTACAGTCATCCTTCTTACCCCTAGACAGTTAACATAGTCATCCAACGTGCTCCTAGGGAGTGTTTAGTCATCCACCTAGTCCATAGACAGTTTAGTCATCCACCATATCCCTAGGGAGTTTATACAGTCATCTACCTTGCCCCTAGGGAGTGTTTACAGTCTTCCACCGTGCCCCTAGACAGTTAAGTCATTTACCTTGCCCTTTGGGAGTGTTTACAGTCATCCACCTTGCCCCTACAGTTAAAACAGTCATCCACCTTGCCCCTAAGAAGTGTTTAGTCATCCACCTTGCCCCTAGACAGTTAACACAGTCATCCACCTTGCCCCTAGGAAGTCTAGTCATCCACTTTGCCCCTAGACAGTTAACACAGTCATCCACCCTGCCCTAGGGAGTGTTTGGCCATCCACCTTGCCCATAAAGTTTACAGTCATCCACCATGCCCCTAGGGAGTTTATACACTCATCCACCTTGCCCCTGGGGAGTGTTTAGTCATCCACCTTGCCCCTAAACAATTTATACAGTCATGACTGTATATCATGAAGACCTAGCCCCTAACACCCAGCATTCTCTACTTGGACGGTGATGGAGAACTTGTCCAGCGGTGCTCGCTAATAATGGCACAGAGAAGAGAGTCTGAACTGGAAGTCCTATTCCACGTGTGGGAAATTGGTTCCCAGACCCTACAAAATTGGGATAATGAGATGGGCAAACGTGTGTGTGCGACCGATGGTCTCCAGGCTGCGGGACATCACCTGAGGTGTTAACCAGTCTCTCCACGTCGCGATCTTCACATCACATAACCAATAACACATCCCCCCCCCCCGCACACACACACACACACACACACACTCCCCTCACGTTCCCGCACCCACACCTTCAGACAGCACGCACCAAACACGCACCCGTGCGCCTACAATTCCCACATTCACCCTCTCATTCACGCACTCACATCCTTCCCACTCCACCTTTCCACTACTCATCACTCACCTACTTGACACGCTCACACAAGCACCGTACACACTTCAGCCATACAGCCACGCATCCATATATCCACAGACGCCCACTACCCCGCTGCATCCACATATCACCCATACATTAAGCCATCCAACAGGTCAGTCCTTGGGCAATGTCCAGCACACCAGCATTGGACGCCCATCTCCCCCTCGACACACTCGCCGACTCATAACAACCTGCGAGGAAGTTACCACACACCAACACACCTCTTTCCACACCATGCACACACTTGTCACGAACCATCTAGCCACGCAACCCGCGCCATCCTCTGCGGAAAGAATATAAAACCTGTAGAGCCAACGTTCGGTTAAGACGCCCCAGCGGTTGTTATCAAGTGTGATGTTACACCCGCGTGGTTCAGCGTGCGTCTGTCGTGGCCGAATATATGGCGGCGTCTCCCGACTGTCGCAGTAACTGAGTCAGTTAGCGGTGGCAAGTGAAGGTTGCTGGCCACGCCAGGAAACGACCGAGACACCCTCTGCCTACAGTACAGAGGACCAGCCGAGCCGAGACAAGCCGCCCGCTGGCCTCTGTAATGGATCGAGGTCCGCCAGACTGCCATACCTCAGGTGCTTAATGACCTCGGCTTCTGCTGAGGATATTCAGGAGGAAGGTAGTGTGTTCCCTGGTCATGCTTTACGCCTATGACTTGCTCTTATCCTCCCAACTGGGTCATACGCTCCCCCGACCTCAAGGTCACACGATCATGTAACAAATCGATTAGATAATCGAAGGAGTCGATTCCCGCACCGAACCGTGACCCTCGCGTCGCCCGTCGCGACCTGTGATGCCTCGATGCCCTGAGGGTCAAGTCATGAACCCATTCTGCCCTCCTTTGACATGCCCCACTACCTTATGCTGGGTCGCGTATCCTGCTACCTAGTGTCCTATAGCGATAGGTCAAGGCAGGAGATACTGTTCACAGGACCCAGGGAGGATATAGAGGGCCAGTGACTCACTCACTCTCTTCCGTGTTATGCTCACTAGGCTTGTTATTACTATTCTTATTACTACGATGGTGTAAAAGATGATTAATTCTCTCTCTCTCTCTCTCTCTCTCTCTCTCTCTCTCTCTCTCTCTCTCAGGCAGCAGGATGTCAGGCAACCACCGGCCGGGGAGGTACTACCGCCTGGTTACCGGGATGGTTATTGGCAACGCAGTGCAGTAATCCAGCACGACAGCGGCTGTCAAGTTCCACCTCCTTGGCCCAGGTTGCTGCCCTACACACACACACACACACACACACGAACTGCTGGCATTCACTCTACAGGCACAGACTTTCTCCATCTCGCACATAACACCTAACAAAACGTAGCTCACACTCCCCATGAACTCCGAATGTTCCTGCGGTGAGCGCTGCGCGGTATCCCTGCCTACTGGCCAAAGCTTGTCTCGGGTACACTCCCGCCCTCTCGTGGGCTGCAGCGCCCTGGCTCGAGCCCGGCACACTTAGCTGCCCCGCACTAAGTAGCTGGAATGTCGTCTGCGTCTGCGTGGCGGACCTGCATCTCTCTTCAGGGGATGGAGTGTAAGTCTGAGGGCACGACTGTGCACCGGGCCGGACTTCACCCGTGCCTTCAAGGATGAACCTTCCCAACGTTGCTAGAAATGTCTTTCAGCTTCGCGATTTCAATTGAATTCCTTTTTTCTTACGCAATATATGCGCTCCTATAATACTATAAACGCTTATTCTAGGTACCAAGCTACCACTGGGAGTGATATACGTGGTTAGTCTCTCAGTACCTGGGAGTAAAGAGGAAAAAAAGACCTGATGGTGCAAGACGAGGTTATCTGCTGGGGGACAGGACGTGGGAAGGACAGGTAACAGAAGACCTGATGATCTGCGACGAAGGTCATCTGCTGGAGGACGGCAATAATAACATAAAATCCCAGTCTACATAGAAGGTAACAAGACAGTTAAGTAGAGGACTCTCTCAGTGAGAGATACAGACCCAAGAGTATAATACACAAAACCTGAAGTGGCACTAGATTGGTTAAGGTACTGTACAGTACCCAGCAGAGGTTTTGTCAACAACCACTACCAACTCATTATTGGCTTCTCTTGAAAAGATACCAACTACATCAAATACAGACTCCGAGCTTAAGACAGAGAAAGAGAAGTACATGTTTTACAGCATAAATATCTCAGACATGAAAGACATACCCACTCAATATTTGGCTGATTGACTTTTGCAGGACAGGAGAAATATGTCTATGAATAATAAAAATGATTCCAGATTTGGTCAATCACCGGTGAGTTCAATTGCTCTAGAGGCAAGATGCTTCAGAAGCTGCCACAAGAAGCACATGGCTCGTCCTGTGTCCAGCGAGACATCACAGCACATGGCTCGTCCTGTGTCCAGCGAGTCATCACAGCACATGGCTCGTCCAGTGGCCAGCGAGTCATCAGAGCACATGGCTCGTCTAGTTTCCAGCGAGTCATCACAGCACATATCTCGTCCTGTGTCTAGCGAGTCATAACAGTACATGGCTCGTCCAGTGTCCAGCGAGTCATCACAGCACATATCTCGTCCTGTGTCTAGCGAGTCATCACAGCACATGGCTCGTCCAGTGTCCAGCGAATCATCACAGCACATGGCTCGTCCTGTGTCCAGCGAGTCATCACAGCACATGGCTCGTCCAGTGTCCAGCGAATCATCACAGCCGTCCTGACGGTCAAGGCCTGATTTATCATCTCATGAATGGACTGAGCAGGTGCCTGTCCACTCGACAGGAAGGCAGTAACTAGAATGTACGACATCATTTCCAGAAAGTTTACTCGAGAAGAGAAGTGGTTCGAGACGTGTTTGACACACACACTCGTCCTTCTGACGGCTTGCTCAATGAATACTTTGCGTCCCATTCTTCAGGAATGATCGGCAGACTCTCTTGTACCTGCCTCCCTCGCTACTCCAACAGCTTGCCAAATGTCACTGGTTTTTGTACAGAGCTCATGCAAAGCAGAGTAAACAGGAAAGGCAGTGGAGCTGTGGATATACAAATATGATTTTAAACTGATTCATGTACATATAATAAACGAATAAGTTCATCTGATAAATCAATTTCTTATAATATATATATATATATATATATATATATATATATATAAGAATTCCTTCATGTGGATTGTCACCGTAAAGCCTTTGTAACCAGCCGAGAAAGCTTCAGGAACCATCTTCGGGTGTTGAAGATAATTGCAAGACTATACACACTTTGCGATTATGGCCTTCATGTAGACTTGACCCAAAAGCTGAACTTATGATGATTGCAGAAGCGAAGCTACACAACACCAGAGGACCAGCGTATCCCACACCCAATGTACAAGTAGGGGCAACACAACGTATAACGCATCAACCAACTGGAAAACGATCAAACTGGAAAAAAAAGAGAAAACACTTCGTTCATATCTCAAGAATCCCTAAAATATCCTAATGTTTGTTTGTTAGTTTTTAGGTAAAGTCTAAGAAGTAGGAGGGCTGGGCGATTCAGATACTTTGTTACGTTTTCCGACGAACGTGACGCGGATGTTCTTTGTCCGCCGGAGTTTAAACCCTTGAGCACGACGGTACGACTCTCTTGGGTATGACGGACTGGCCTTTGACCTGACCCTTAAGGGTCACGTTAAAGGCCAGTCCATCATACCGAAGGGCTGTGCCGTCGTGCTCAGAGAGGTGTTCTAGAATTCCGAAATTTGCCGACGACACGAAAGTTGGGAAATACGGCCCAGTCATGGGAAGACTAGACTGGCAAGGATTCAGGACAAACGGACATCAACGATGACAAATGCAGAGCAATGCAGTTTAGCGCTAAAGTCTCGCCGAAAAAAAGCTTAAAAGATTCTGTTGATGAGAAACAGTATGTGGCCGGGCCGAGTACCAGCAACAGGGGGTCTGTGACCGCTAATGAAACGTTCGCTCTGTTGATGCAGTGATGGACCGACGCGCTCGTGCCGCCTTCTCTCTTACCGAACCGTGGTTCGAAACTATCCTGGGGTGGTCTATAGGTTTCCGTCCTGTTGTGATACTATGATACTAAAGTTCGTGTGGTGCTTGGATGCTGTCCAAAGGAAATTCATAGCTTTCATGGGTATGGTTCGAAGCTCTCCTGGAGTAGTTTAAAGATTTCCATGAGTGATTCGATGCCGCACGAGGGAGGTTCAGGTCTATCCCGAATTAGACCAAGACTTTCCTTCAGTGGTTCAAAAGCCTCGTGAGGAGATTCAAAGCTTTCTTTCGAGCTTTTCTGAGTGGTTCAAAAATTTTCTAAGGTGATTCATAGCTTTCCTGGAGTTGACAAAAGCTTTTCCGGGTACTTCACAGCTTTTCTTGAGTGAGTCAAAGCTTTCCTGTGGTGGCTTAAAGCTTTCCTAAGTAGTTCGAATCTTTTCTAAGATGGTTCAAGGCTTCAATGCAGTGTGTGGTTCAAAGTCCTTCCGGTGGTTCAGAACTTTTCAAGGAAGGTTCAAAGTTTTTCTGACTGGTTCAGATCCCTTCATGTGTGGTTCAAATCTTTGCAATTGAGAGCCTTTCTTGATTGGCTCACTCAGAAACGACGTAATCTTTTATACATCAAAGATTCTTATAGTTTTTTTTTCTGCAAGGAAGAGTCGTCTACCATCTTAACCTCATAAACCAATTTGGAAATTACGTCCTAAGTGGTAATCATTTACAACGCAAGGCATTCAGAAGAGCCAAGTGCTCCACAGAATATCATAAATAAAGCCAGTGTCTAATTGTCAATGTACGTAATACTTATTCGCTGAATGTGTCTTGTGCTACAGGATAACTACAGAGACGTAAAGAAACTGTAAAAGACATGAGTCCGTCTTTCTCTCCACTTACCCCCAAGCTGTATACCCTCTTCCATGCTATCACTGAAATGCTTTGTCTCTTTGCATTCAGGTAAATAAAGACTCCAAAACTGAATATTAAAGAGCATTTCATACGTTTACCTGACGAAAGATTTTATCTTTTGTTCTCATATGGGGAAGTCCACCGCAATGATACTATGCTCTTTTAAACAACTCAATCGCATCTCCGTGTTAGGCTGTTTCACTCAGTATAAATCACCTGGAATTCTACGTGAAAAGAATTAAACAAAATGTTAAGTAAAATATAAGGAAAAAGTCGATTTCTTTTAGGAAACACTCAAATTCCTTAATCTTAACGTAATTGTGATTTCAAAATTATAGAGAAGTGTTTCATTAAAAGCAAAATTCTTTTATATAATACACGTATATAACAAATTACAATGTGTTTGAATACACTGATGTAACTTGTGGTTTTTACTCTGACTAATGGCAGCGTGTGGAAGATCATTTCCTATGTATATGAAGAAAAAAACAATTATCAGTACCATCATACAACACAGGACCCCTCACAGGGGCTCCTTATTCATGATGCCTCTCCGACCTGGCACCCTGGAGTGTGAGCCACTTCACCCGTGCAGCACGACGCTACGAACTTTGCGAACGAATCCGTCCGTGCTCAAGGGCCGCACCGTCGTGCCTAATGGGCTACGTAAAGTTATGCCAATAAATAACCTGCTAATCGTAGGGTTCCAGCATCATCAATCTGCATAAAGTGTAACAATGTGACCTGACGAAAGCGTCAGTGACGTGTTGCGTAGCGTCCGTGTGGCCATACGGCCCGGCCCGTGGCGCTTCACACCCTGACTGACCACCGGATCCGAGCCCTCGGGCCCGCAACGTGGCGCGACAGTCCCCCCTGAGGCGGCAACAGCAGCAGCAGCAGCATCTAGCGTTCATGCGGTCTCCGTAACGCGTCGAGCGTCGGACCTTCCCTGCAATCTGGAGAAGAGTTATGGCTCCACCGTATTCCCCGGAGGAGACTGGGATTTCGTTATCAGTTCTGGCAGGGGAGCCAGTGAGGCTGAACCCCCATCAGCTCCTTCCTCATCGCCACCGTCATTAGAGGAACATCGTCTCTCGTAAAGGCCACGCCGTCGCCGGCCGGAAACACCAGCTAGGACACGCCGTGTTGCCCCGGTGATTGCGCCTCAGCCGTGGCTGCCGCGTTGCCCTCGTTTACCCCCATGATTGGAGGCGCACCTGGCAACTGTGGCGCCCTCCCGCTGGATACTTCCCCGACGTCTCTCCTCTCATCATCCTATCATACGTCCATCCCGTGTACCTAACCGTATCTTGTCATCTATTCACTTTCCACCGTCAGTGTACAGGCAGAGACCCCACGGCAATCATTTTTCGTCACTCTATGAAACCAGTGAAAATATCTTTCCGGGATCTTTCTAAGACGCAGACAATACAGCCATACGTCGCCTTGCAGGTGAGGCTGCTTGCCCTCCCTCGTTCCGACTCCGTCCCATCCAATCCATTGCCTGCCCTCCCACCTGTCTCCCTGCCACGGAACCCCTCTCACCAGCAGTGCTCCTCACACCTCCATCCTGACTGATATATTCAACAGGGGAGCCACAGTTAGCCAGACTCAGGCAGTCATGCCAGTAAACACCTCCCACACAGCTTTCTGTTTATTTATCGATACCGCCATTTGCAAACAGCTGTGTCGGCCCGCAGCTGGCGTGGGTCCTAGGTGGCCTACTCACACTGCTGTGTCTGCCCGCAACTGGTGTGGGTTCTAGGTGGTCCACCAACACTGCTGTGTCGGCCCGCAGCTGGTGTGGGTCCTAGGTGGCCCAACCACAGTGCTGTGTCGGCCCGCAGCTGGTGTGGGTCCTAGGTGGTCCACCCACATTGCTGTGTCGGCCCGCAGCTGGTGTGGGTCCTAGGTGGCCCATCCACACTGCTCTGTCGGACCGAAACTGATGTGGGACCTAAGTGGCCCACCCACACTACTATGTTGGCCCGCAGCTGGTGTGTGTCCTAAGTGGCCCACCCACAATGCTGTGACGGCCCGCAACTTGTGTGATTCTTTTGTGGCCTACCCACAGCTGTTGTGGGTGCTAGGTGCTCCGCCCACACTGACACCGGTTACAAGAAATATAGTTAATTTTTACTGATGGTTTTCCTCGTCGCTTAAAACCTGACCGTCACATCCCGAGCTGGCCAGGTAGTGCATAAGACACCCACAGAGGAAGAATCTCTTCAGTATTTGCAGAAGTCTTAATTCTCACAGTCGGACTTTAGCGAACCAGGCATTTGGCACCATTCTCCGTAATAAGCAGTCTCTCAACATTATCACACGCAAATGAGACCATCCTTACTAAGGTGAACTTGAAGTTAGTAAGGAAAAGATGGGGTGGTTTATGAGAAGTAAGACTGTTACGCTTTGTATGAAAACGGACGTAGGGAGGGGTGTTGTAGTAGGTAGAGGTGTGATAACAGTGCAATTAGTGAAGAGTGGTCCAAGCTAGGAACCAGTCGCTAATACTCTCACAAACTCAGACAACAGTCAGGATACAGAAGAGCAAAAGCTATTTCTATGGTTAATCTACTTATCATTATCATATAACCTATCTATCTATCTATCTACATATATA
>JAYMFT010385755.1:0-35562 GCA_038088735.1 Panulirus argus | reverse complement strand
ATATATATATATATATATATATATATATATATATGTGTGTGTGTGTGTGTGTGTGTGTGTGTGTGTGTGTGTAATGTTCCCTGAAAGCCAACTGGGTCTCGAGAAAATGGGATTTACTCCAGCCGTAAACCAAATCAGATCCATACATTCCTGCCACTATGGACAACACCTAAAGCCAGGTACTCATACATCGCTCACACTCCACTGCCTCGCCAAATGGTCCCCATCCCACAGGTATTTCCCTTTCCCATGTGCGGTGGCAGCGGTGAACTGATCGAATCCCCTGGTTATGGAGTCCTGCATTAACGCTCTGAATGGATTTTGTTTACCTGGGTCAGTTTACCTTCACAAAGAATTTATATGGTAGTGAACTGGTCCGGGACGTGTATTGGATTATGGGTAACGGTGTGGTTGTGTAAGGTTCGATCCTGTGGTCTCAAATACCGCCAGCCATAGCTTGGGCTCAGTTGACGATTGGTACGTTTTGAAAAATAGATTTACGAAAGAGTTGTCATAAGGCATTACGGTGACTCCTTACTTAGTATCGTCACCATGATTTTCCTGTCTCGATTATCAGTAACAGAATTAGTAACTAAGTGGAATATTACACCAGGAACATGCAGATGCGTTGTCCAACACTTAAGTTATAGTTCAGCCAATTATACAGTGGACACTGGGTGGTTTACTCTCACTGGACCATACACTCATTCACACTCACTGGACCTTACACTTACACACTCTCACTAGACCATACAAGAAAGAGGAAGAAGGACAGACAGACAGACAGAAAGACAGATTACCAGGACACTTCACTACTCATGGGAAACCCTCTCTGGGGGACACCTTCCTACCCCAGACTAGTCCCCTCTTCTGGTGGACAATTGAATATCTGAGACTCGTCTTCTCTGGGGACGCCGCACCACTCCAAACAAGCCTTTTCTGAGGAGAGACTAACCCCAGACAAGTCTTTTCTGGGGACCACCTAACCTAACCCCCCCACCCCCCCCAGAGAAGTCCTCTGTGGGGGACACCTGGCTCCGACAGGCAGGTTCTTTCTTGGGGGGACGGACGCCTCTCTTAAACTTGCCTCATAATTCGTAAACTCAGAACGAGCAAAAAAGGAAAACTGAGGTGGAATATTAATGAGATAGTTTAAGAGTGGAACTTGTCTGACTTGCTTGTGTAAGGCTGCACGTGCTCCCACGTCGCTCGTTCCAGTTTTCTCTGATTATTTTCATTGTGTATGGATTACCTGTGATATCCTAACCATAGATATCTCAATGACTTACGGTTAGCTAACGACGTCGGGTCTACGAAAGCAGAGTTATAAGTTAACCAGACGCACCAAAATATATCTTTAAAGACATAATGGTGTCTTTTTTTCCTTCATGCCTCTCTCATGCTCCTTCGCCTACCCATTACATTGATTCCACTTACCACTTTACTAGTGAGTTTATTGGCTTCTCCCTATCCACTAAACTTATCCTCCTTGCTATATTACCAGTGGGTGTTGCTGGCTTCTGCCCACCTAGTGGAACCTCACCAAATCTTCCTGTTTTCAGTGGCTCATGATCCTTCACTTCATATACCTTCTCTCATGTCCCCTTCTAAGGCTCGTGTTGTGCCCTTCTGAGTTCCCTTTCATACTCTTTCCATTCCCTATCATACCCTTCCATGCCTCTCTCTGTCTGTCTGTCTGTCTGTCTGTCTCTCTCTCTCTCTCTCTCTCTCTCTCTCTCTCTCTCTCTCTCTCTCTCTCTCTCTCTCTCTCTCTCCCATGCCCCTCTGGACAAATTTCTTTTAAGCTTAGACATGATCAGAGAAGCATTCCCTTTCTCTTCTTTTCCAGCCTATATATCTACTCTCTCTGAATATAGTGTCATCTTCACTATAGATTTCATTTCTTCTGGTTCATTTTCACTTAGGAAAAAAAGGTAGTTTTACGAGTACCTGATGATGAACAAAACCCACCACATCTCATTTATTGTTAGACTTTAGTTGACGGACTGTCCTGCTTCCCCGCGCTCGCACGTCGCCTCAAGATGTCTTCGGAAAAAGAAGAATTTGCAACTTCTTCTTTCGTCTCCTATTATCAATCTTGGCGAAGCTCGGCTTTTTGTCACCTCGGTAACAGTTCCAGCTGGACAGGAAGTCAAGAGTACACTGCTCTGACCGCAACACCAACTTCTTTGCAATGGACATTCCAAAACCTTGTACGGGCAGCGGTAGCGTCGTCAGCTGAATGTTGTCATAAGGGCACAGCCTAACCGCACATACCAACACAATGTCCACGTACTGTTATGCTAACCCTTCCACTAGATATACTAACCCTTCCACCAGACATACCAGTTCAGTGCTTTTTTTTTTTCTTTCATGCTTGCAATTTTAAGCGAGATGTGTTGGAGACGTTGGTGGGAGAGAGTGTGCGTTGTGCACGTTCGCAACTAAAGAGAAAACCTGAAACGTTTTCCGGTCAGCTCTTTAGCTTTCAAAGCTGCCCTCAAATTCTCTTCAAAACCTCCAACATCTCCCCTCCAAACACAGCCTCAAATGTTCTCACATCTCCCACGATACCCTCCAACCCTTCAAACGTAAGCCTGACGACTCAGACACACTCTACCGTCTTCTAATTTATCTGTTGCTCTACGTCACCGAACCGACCAGCACCAGAGGAATGAAGTAGCATCACCAACAACATCCAAAATCCACCAACATCTAGAAAGAATCACGTAACATCGCCAGCAACAGTGAAAAATCAACCCGACTTCGCCAACACCACCACCATCTCCTCCCTTACTCATCTATCTCTTCGTAAAGACTATATATTTCTTCTGTCTCTTTTTTTCCCTCTCCTCTCTCTCGAGGAGGGATTCGTTGGCTGTGGTACGAACTCTCCTCCATCACAGGTTACGACGCTGCCTCTGTAGTAAACTGGCAGGGGAATAATTGATACCATCTACCCCTCAACTCTGTGATACATGAACTGCCGAGGACATCTGAACTCAGAGATTAGTCAGTGTCGGAACACATATCTATACAGATAGATGAGATAGACACATAGAGAGATAGATAGATAAATAGATAGATACAAAGATTAAAAGATAAACAGATTGGAAAATGGATAGATATATAGAAAAAACATGCGTACTTACATACATACATCGGTGGACAGTTAAAAGACTCGTTCCCAAACAACCAATTACTCCTGGAGTGGACTACCTTATGCAATAACCTATAAACAACAACTCACAAACAACAAGAACTACAACTTTACCATCGATGACCATAACTCTGTAAGAGCCAAACAATAATAATTATCGGCAGGTAGTTGCCAAGCCGTAACTGTACTTGTTAGCAACTCCCAAAAGATGGAGCGGTCCTCCAGTGGCCTTGGGTAACGAGCCCATCAGCCAGTAGGGGTTGTTAGGACGATATTTTACATACCTTGTGGTCTGTAGCTTCGACCCTTACCATGCCTGAGTGCGCCGGGGAAAGATCATCGCTGACCCAATAATCATCAATTATCAATACTATGAAGGAGAACACCAGACCCAAGGTCACATAATTATTAGAGATTCGCTTTTACGTAATCTGTATATAGCCGACAATTTCCACGAGTACACCATATATTTTAACACAGATATGGCATTAAATGTCCTCTCATTAAAACTGCTGTCAGCGGTGAGGTTTCGACCTTGTTTTATATCACTGTACATCTTTATTGAACAAAATACTCTGAAGGCTGCATGAGCAATGACTCTGTGAGGAGGTGGCCGTTGTAAGAGAGAGAGAGACTCAAGGCGTCCGCTTACACAGGCGAACGTTATACTGAGGTAACCGAAAGTACATAATAACACTACCTCTGGACCACTGCCAGGACAAAGTAATGCTAACGCATGTAGTCGTTCAGTCTATATAAACATAATTCCAAAAAATAAACCAGTAGAATTAAGGCAATCGTTGCCACCACTGGGTGGTAGCGCTACAAACAACTGGTCGTTGTTGCAAATCTTCGTTATACGGAGGTGGCCTGTGATAACAGGTCTTAATGAAGAAGGAGCAAAACAAGCCGGTAAAAACCGAGCGTACTCAACTCTTTTAGAGATGCGACCCAAGAGACGCCACAATTCATCCTTTGCAACGAAAACCATAAATATTATCACCGATAAATAAACGGTAGGAGGGAGGGGAGATAAGTCAGCATCATCAAGATGCCAGACGAAGGCCGACACACAAAATAAATAAAGGTTAAAATAACATTTATGTCAGAATTATGAACTTCCGGGGACAGCAAAAAGTGTCAGATAAGGATTCTCAAAGATGGAGGACTTTGCCCGCCAGTTTTTCACACTTCGCCGCTCGTTCTGGTACTTATCTTCGCTGCTGGACTCTGGCTGCCCAGAGGCAGTGGGGAGAAGGGGAGGGAGAGAGAGAAGGTGGGGTGGGGAGAGAGTAAAGGGAGGAGGAGGAAAGTGAGAAGCTGCTTAAGGGGGCGAGAAATGAGTAAATGAAGAAATAAGTGAATATATGTCTATGAATAAAAGTGGCAAATACAATAAGTCATGTCACATCCTTTAATGACATAATCAATAAGATTTATGTATAGAAGAAGAAGAAAACGACAAATGCAAAGCAAATATAAGTTCATGAATAGGTCCTTAAATGTGTGTAATCAGCTTGTTGCCACAAAGGGAAAATGAGGCCTTTCTTACGACCAAACTCTTGCTCGAAACACGCCGTTATCACTTGGTACGAGATTACTTTAAAAGTAATTTCATACAAATAATATTTCTTTTTGTGTGTGTGTGTGCACCGGAAATATCTCACGAGAGCCAAGGTTCTGAAAAGCCAACTTTGTGCGGAGACAAAAGACAATGAGGACGTGTTGCCACGGTATCCATGCTTGGGGCTGGAGCCCTGGAGGTGGCAAATCTGGATACAGTTCGTCCCTGAAAGATGCCATTTAACAACACCGGGAGTCGGTGTCGGGAGATACCATCAACACCTGTGTATACTTTTAAGCATCCCAAGGCCAGTTAACCTCTCCCTGACCCCGCCCTGCCCTGCCTTCCCCACTCCTCCCTGGATTTGCCGGGAGCAATTGCGTTAAGCCAGCTGGTGACCCGGAAACAAAATATGACTCGAGGGGCTTCATGGGTCACTGGTTAACCTAGGAGGTGAGGAGACGAGGCAGGGGACCATCCAGGAGTTTGTTACTAAGTGAGACGCTTTGATGTTAAATGTGTTAGTGGGTGATCCAGGAGATGGTACGGGGGCAGCAGCTATCACGATGAAGTTTGTTTTAATAGGTGATCTAGAGGATATATTTGGGTGTCTGTTGAGCATGTCGAGATGTCACCTACGTCAGTGACACAGTGTTATGAAACTGGATCTAGAAAAAGCTTCTTGAGGTAAAGACCTAAAGAACGTTTTCCTGTTGGTAGGCAGTCTGCAGACCGTGTAAGAACAGAGTGATGCTGAGGATAATCTTATCCTAGAAACATGAAGATGTTTTTCTTTCCATCCATCCATCTATCTATCTATCTATCTATCTATCTATCCAACAATCTATCACCATTGCTCATTCCCACTTCTATGGGGTGGACAAGTATATCTTGCCTTAGGACATTCCCCTCACACACATCCTCAAACCACGCCCAATGTGTTGAAGTGAAACATGAATATCTACGCTTATAAAAAGATTCATATTTCTTAACTTTTCACACTGAATTGATTCAACAAGAGAGGGTAATGTCTTCATTCACTTTATCACTATAAACAAAATGTTCATATTGTATCCGGTCCCTAAATATTCCATTAACATTTATATGTAAATTGTCCCTAGCCCTGTGCTAGGAAATGATCTTAAACACGTCCTAGTGTTTGTAGGTGATTAGAATTTCTTGTACTGACAGGAAAACTATTTTCTTATTCGTCTGTGATGCGGAGAATAATATCATGTTTGTAAGTGACCTTAAGAATGTTGTTTTTCAAGATGATGATCTGCATAACACTGCGTCAGTTGGGAGTTTAGAGTATGAATTTGCCTTAGCAGATGATTAAGAAAATGTTTTATTAGTAGGTGGATCTGTTCGTCTTCTTGCGTAGAGAAACGATCTACAGGATATGTTTGTCTTATGGAGTTGTCTGGGGACGTTTACCATGACGGTAGATGATCTGAAAAGTGTATCCAACTCAGAGAGTGAGGTGAAGTTTGTTCACGTGTGAGTGGAACACTTGGAGAATGTTCTTGTTCCGGTGAATGGAAACTATCGTTAGAGAGGCAGTCACCACACAAACTGTCCCAGCGTTCGTACAAAACAACTTGTTTATTACTGTTGCGACGCAGAGGAAGCAAGATTGCTATCAGCTGATCTACATAATCTTGAAAGGCAAATGAGCTACGTAGGTAAAAGCTCTGGCCAGCATTTGTATGCAAGAAGAGAAACTACAGTGGAATGCTCGTACACACACACGTAATGTCGTTCTGGACATTGGCAATATGTGCAGACTGAGCCCACTGCATGAGGCCGGAAACGCCCACAGTGTTCTTACAGTTACATTCTTCCCTTGAAGGTCAAGATACAATCAAGATTAATTCTACACCCCCTCACGACAATGGAGAGAACTGGCTAACATAAACAAAACAATCCTCGAGTTTTTCCTCTCTTCTTGGTCTCGGAGGCAAAGCCGGAGAAGGGCTTCATCAACTGCCGCGTTTTAGTGATTGATGCCAGAACGACGCGTTTGGAGCCAGAGAGACCCATCACGTGTGTGAGTTTTGGCCAACTTATCATTCACTTTCTTTATTCATCTTGCTTGTTCATGTAACTGGTTTGTTTAATTGATTTACTTATTCAATAAATCATTTCTTTTTTGCTCTGAGTGTTCCCCGTTCTCCTGGTTCACTTTGCTTGTTTGTTCGAAGCATAGATTCAGCTCATTCTCTTCAATATATATATATATATATATATATATATATATATATATATATATATATATATATATATATATATCTTTCGTAATTTTAAACAAAAGTTTTTTATACTTAATTATCAAATAATGTTCAGGACTTTTGATAATTAGAACACTACATTCGATGTCGTCATTTTTGTGGTATCTGACGCGCATTACAGATACGTCCATCATGACTGCGTCTGAGGCAGAGAGAAGATAGAAAATATTCATGTCTCTTGTGTCTCAAAACTAAGGTGACTCTTTGTCAGTACGCCACACATAAGTAGCACGATGCTCAACCTTTTCCATTCCTTTATTCTATCATTTTCTCATCTATTATCTATGGAAATATTTATGCAGAGGCCCTTATGTCTCAGGCTATGTCATTCATATGAACCTTAGAAAAGGAATTCAGCGAAATTGATTCACATTCTGTGTTCGCTTTGGCTCGACGCGAATTCATTCTCTTGACACCACACGTACGCACGCACGTACACTTAGGCACAATTAAATCATAGAATATGATTGGTCTGAAAGCCTGTCATTTGCATACGTGCCGGGAGCCATTAATAAGAACAAGAGGCCCCACAGTGGGGGTGTGTAGGACGGGCTGGTGTGAGGCTGTGCGTTGCGCTACCAGGGTGTGTGGGGACGGAGCCGTGTGAGAGAATTCAACGCGAATCAGATAGTGATCAGTTCCCGTCGTGCCAGACGAATGTTTGATCTTATCCCGCGGCGCCAGAACGTGCAAATCATTATTAAAATCTTAAAGGTGACTGTTTTATATATATATATATATATATATATATATATATATATATATATATATATATATATATATATATATACATAACAGGAACTGTGGATTGCGCGATGGATGAGTCAACGGCAGCGATAGGGCGGTATGTCCGCCAGTCCCCAGAGCACTAAGATACTGACAGATCCTCACGCGTATTAGTTCTACCGTGGCGGAGACAAGATAACAGTCCTACTGCGACAAGATAGCAGGTCCACGGTGCATGCGACAAGATAGCAGTTCAGCTCTGGTGGCTACAAGATATTTTTATACCCTGCACGTTACTCTGCGATCGTCAGTCCATCTACATGTCTATATCTGTTGCTTCCCGTCCGTCAATCCCTCTGTGTCTTTCCACCTCTCATTCCCCCATCTATCACTTTCCATTTATTCCTCCTCATCTACCACTCTCCCATACTCTCCCACTCCTAAGATATGAGAGATTCCTTCCGCCTTTCCTCCAGGTTTCTCATTAGCAATATCCTTTTTTTTTTTTCAAATATCTTTTTCTACTCTCTAGCCCTGCCTATTGGCAAAGTTCTAGCCTTAAGAACTAGTAGGTAGGTATTCTCTGTCTGTCTGTCTGTCTGTCTGTCTGTCTCTCTCTCTCTCTCTCTCTGTCTCTCTCTCTTTCTCTCTCTCTCTCTCTCTCTACCATGATGTTTGCCTCACTACACATGAGTTAAGCTCATCACATCAACTTTCGTCGCAAGACTGCAGAAAGCCGAGAAGGTCTAGGAGGAGCGAAGGGAGGAGGCGCGTGCTCCAGGCCAACACGAACCGTTCACATCGATCTGGTGAAAACCCGGTAAAAACCTAAAGATATTATACCAACTCAGATTAAAGGTTCGGCTCCTCATTCCTTTCATTTTCGTTTTTTGTGTTGTCAGGATCTTGTTTAAGACAAGAGGCATCCAGATTGACTGTTGGTGGGGAGGTGGACGGTCCTACCGTTTTTTGAATACTTTCGAGAGTTTTAATTTCCTGTTGGATTTCTGTTGTCCTGTGGTTTGTCTCTGTCGGAGTCACAGTCTTAAATGCATTTTTGGTAATGCTCGAGATGCATGGGTTTCGAAAACTAAAGAGACAGATAAGAATCGGATACTCGAACAAATGGATTGGCAAAGATAAGCATGGACAAACAGGGAACAGTGATACAAAAAGACAGACTGTCAAAAGGACAGATAAACAGAAAGCTAATGACTCCTGATACTCGGGGAATATGGGTCAACAGGTGCGTTTCCTGTGACGTCACCAGCTAGATATGTTGGGCTGGTCGAGAGCAACTTCTCGAGTGTCAAAATCTAGCGTCTTCTTTATGTGATTTTTGACATAAAACTTAGAGATACGCAACGGATTTTTATGCCTATCCCCTTCAATAAACTGAAAGGATTCAAGTGTGATTTTAATAGATTTTGAGCAGTTAATCTAACAAAGTCTTGGGTGAATAAACGTAGTTGGTAATGTAGTTGGTAACCTTTGACCTAAAAAGAATTCTATGAATAGTCGTCACGAAATTCTTAGGCATTATGTGAGGTATGTGGAAAACACCTGAGTTAGATCTGATGAGTAGTGCCCGAGATATGGCCAAAAATGGACAAAAAAAAATCAGAAATTGTGCCTTCCTGTTGACCCCTGACCTCTAAGAATAGCAAAGAATTATCAAACAGCAGATGTGACGTTTGTTCAGAGTGGGGCAAAGAAAAGAAATCTGTTTTGCTAAGCTTCATGAAGACTGGCCAAGTAATGAACCCAAAAAGTGATTTAAATTACATTGGCTATGCTAAAGTTGTAAATAAAATTACATTTACGAGGGACTGACGAATGCCTTCTGTTTATTTGATAAAGAAATAAAGTTTGTCATCAAGAGTAAAGGTGACAGCTTGTATCAGGAGGGAAGCCGACGCACGCCCAAGACTAATTAAACAACTGGAGAGCACCTTAACAAGCTGTTCGTTAGAACCATTGTTATCATCATGAGTTGCCGAATAGGGGTTTGAAGAACTCTTTACTCCGCAAAGACGCCTTTAAAAACAAATCAGCAGAGGAAGCGTGCTTAAATGTACCTGCTGGAGGGTAATATTTAGACGTGATGATGATAAGGTTTGATTATCAGAAATCAGTTTGGGAAATAAGTAACGGTAGCAGAAGATATTGACACCCAGGCAGATCAGGGAACAGAAAATAGGAAGGGGTGAGGGAAAGCACTGAGGCCACATGCTGGGGTTTGTTTACACCGACCAGCTGACTTCCGTGAGTACGTCATCTGGCCCCAGACCATTAACAGTGACAAGGATTGTAAAGTGTAGGCAGTTGTGTATGTACGTGTGACCAGAAACAGCTGTTGTACCGCGTATGGAATTTCATCTTGTTTATGGGAAATGCTTCTAGTTCACTGTTGCCACACACACACACGCACACACCCTAATCCAGGTACCCATTTGTCGACTAGCCCGAAGGAGAAGACGAACGCCGAGTGTGTGTGTGTGTGAAGCTATCATCACCACATGATCAAACCAATAACTGGTGATCATTCGATGATTGGATAATCATTTGAGGATTGGATGATTAGCCAAAGATTGGATGATTAGTCTGTGACTGGAAGATTAACTGATGATTGGTGCAGAGAGAGTAGAGCAAATAAGAGTACTTCTTTGTTGCATTGATTTGCTTGGCTGATACAATTTCTTTTTTCTCACATCAGCAGATGATATTTTTTCTCTTAAAACCTAAACGACGGACGTGTTTCTCATGAGCAGTGGGTGCAATCCGACTCGAATTCAGGATTAGAATTTCTTTACATGCTCGAAAAGAACAGAGGAGTACAATATTTTGCTATCAGCCAACGAGGTCATTAGTTTGTTTCTGCTGGTTTATAGGAACCCATGTTCGGAACCAGCGTTCGTTGAGAGCGGGTGGTCCTTTTTTAAGGTGACATGACAGGTAGTCTAGCGTGTCTGGCCGGAGTGCATCAGTGCACCTTTAAGTTGCAAACGAAAGGTCACAGGGTCACGGTTGCTACACTATTCAGGGTCCTCTCTTTAAAACTCGTAAAACAGTTTTCTACACTCGAAATTATCAAATCCTTCCCTTCAGTTACAAGAAATATGTCCTTTTAATTACGTCAGATGAGTTGGGTGATTATCCCACGTCACTTGTTTATAGTATATAGTTTTAAAGCCACAACTGACAACTTGCACTAATGAAGGAAGAGATTTAATCAGGGATAACGTCTCGTTGGTCATTAAACAACACGTCAGGGAACCCAGTAGCGTTTTCTCTATTTTCTATAGATAAAAAGTATGATGCGTAAGCATTGCGTGGAAAGTAAGGAGAGATGACAGGGCAAGAGAATATAATTTTTTACGGTTTTACGATCCTACTTCCGTTGTCATACGTGGGAATGTTCCTCACCTCATTCTTTTATCCCTGAACCTGTGATATTTGATGCTGAATTAGAACAACACATTATATCAAAATCATATTGCTCAGACTCGGACTGTGTATTTCATGAATATTCTACTGATAGTGAAGATACTTTTGAGAATCTAGTTTACTCAAAGACATGTATATCTATTTCACCATTACAGACACACTCATAAAGAATAAATAAAAGAATTGACCCCAAGCAAGCAATCCTTGGATAATTTCTTGTAGTCTATGTTTCTGCGCTGGGAACTGAATTACAAAGCCCCTAGTTATTGCATTGGTCTTTCACGCTTACATACATGAGCACTTATACACATTTTTGACTCTGAAGAAAATTGGAGATTTGGATAAGAAATATAAACCACTCGACTTCAAAACTTTAGTAATTTGACGACATTGTATAAGTGTACTACAAGTGAAGCAAAGGAAAATAACTGGGGAACTAATACAAGACCCTTATCTTTTGGGAAGCAGATTTTGTGATGTTTTTGTATGGAGTCTCCAGGTTAGAGTGGAAGATAAGGTTTTATCTTACATATTCATAATACTGCACGGTTGAACTGCTTTGTTTTGAAGTAGGACAGTAAGACATAAATGAGATTTCGAAAGAGATATTGGTAAAAGGCGTTTTTGCACTTGAATGCTGCGTAGGTCCGAATCAAGAGAGAATCTACCTTCTGTGCGAGAAAAAGAATGCATATCGTATTGACGAGAGGAAGGAGAGTGAACTGAAGAATGAAACGCGAATGAATATGGTCAGAGTTTGGGGAAAGACGATTGTTTATGGAGAGAAAAAAAGAGTGTAGGTGATGAAGCACAATCCTGAAACTGTTACAGGTACTCCTACTAATACTAATGCCACTCCTCCTCCTGTCCCAAATACCGTAAACGCTGGTTTGTCATCCTAACAACCACTCCCATAATGGCCAACCACCACATGAGCGTCTTCAACACAAGTCGTACAAAATACAAAGAGACGAAACTTGGCCAGTAAACATAGTGTAACTGTTGCGTTGTGGACCACGTGCCTCGATTGGTGGAGTTAGAGGGACGGCCGCGTGTGGCGCTGCTGCCGCCGGGCATTAACAACAAAAAACGGTGTCTGGGAGGGCAGCACCTGGCAAGCGTGAGAAGTACTGGGGAGAAGAAGACACGAGGGGCTAGGGAGAGAGAGGCAGACAGTAGGAGATGGGGAGAGAGGGAGACACTAGAAGCAAGGGTGAGAGGGAGGCTATACGGACTGGCGAGGAAGGCATAAGAAGGGATTTTGAAAGAGATCTGCAAGAGAGTAGAGAGTCAGGGAGGTGGTTGTTCATGTTGCAAAATGAAAGGTTGGAAATGAAATTATACAACACGAGAGGCTTTAGATCATTACCAACACTGCCAACAGCGGTGGCCCGGTCACCAGCTGTCTGTCACTTGTTTACAGCACGTGGTGGCCTGGGGTGACACTCTCCTCTCCCCCTCCGTCTCCCTCAGCCTCACCCCAAACGCATCCTACCCCCCCTCCCTAATACTCTCCCCTCCCTACCCTCCTACCTCTCCCTCTGCCTGCCACCTGGTCATACATACCAACGCGTTTGTTTTTCTTCCTTTTTCTCTGAGTACCTCTCTAATCTCTCTCTCTCTCTCTCTCTCTCTCTCTCTCTCTCTCTCTCTCTCTCTCTCTCTCTCTCTCTCCTGCTATTGGTCTGTCGTGGTGACAACTTCCCTCTTGACTCAGTACTTCCTCACCCACCCAGAGGCCTTTGTCCATTTTCCTGTTGTTTTTTCATCAGATAATTTCCTCAAAATGCTGTTATCTCCCTCTAGACTCCCTGTTGACGAGCTTCGGCCTGCTGACGAGCCTCGACAATTTTCACTGTTTGCGTAATTATGTTTCTTCCCAAAAAGGACGTATTGTCCTCTCGAAACTTTAGCTCATAAGTGTTAGCATATACCAGAGTCATTAGACTCCTCCCTCATCACTAATCTCCCTTGAAATTCATAGTTTTTGTTTCCAGAACGTAATCATCTTACATAACCAGGATGGAGAAGCGGCCGTTGCTTCTAATCCCTTTAGTATTCTGGAGCTGAGGTCTCATTCTTCACCCCCGACATCCCGGACAGAAACATTTCCGGGCGATTATAACTGATTCATCGTGACTCTTCAGTGATTCGCGCGTCACTTCCCACTACTAAAACCCCCGCCATAATGTCAGTAATCACCGACACTGACCTCCACCCGCGTGAAAAATCTCGGTGGAACGCCCGCCGTGGGGGCCGGCCAGAAACATAATGTTATGAATGCATGTGTGTGTGTGTGTGTGTGTGGGAGGAGTCTGTGTTTAGCGGGACCAGCCTGGCAGGCGGGAATGCCGTCAGGCGCCATCATGAAGTGACACATTCCTGGCTCGCACAGTTGCCATTCTTGGTACCACAGCCATGCAGAGCGCGGGATTGAGTGAGGGGATGATGTCCGTCCATCTCTGGTAAATTCATTTGGTAATGAGTAGTTGCCGCTCTGAGTAAAAAAAAGTTAATACAATGCAGACGATGTCCTTGGTCCTTGGTATGGCCAGAACATGATAGACAATTGCTTCTTCCGGCGTCAATCAGACTCCGTAATTACAAGAGACAAGAGAAGAGAATTGATTTTCCTGTTTTTTCTCGCCGTGTGTTCAGTTCTATTCTGAATTCTAATCAAAATGACTTGAAGCTTAAGGCGCGGTGTGTGGAGGACAGACGTATAAGAAAATGTTCACTAGTCTAAAAGCCCCGGATACTGGATCCAGCCTCGCTTCCCAGTCAGTCATTGCACGTATGTACAGAGAACACATGGTGTGTGCCTCAATTGTCTTTGATATAAGCGTGTTTATTTCCATGTACGTATAAGTACTTACGACCACGTTTGTGCATGTACGTGTACATAAACATGAATCTGCTCACAAGAACGTACGTGCAAACACACACACACACACACACACGTAACAAAAACACACCTGTATATGTGTGTATAAGTGAGTTATTTTCCTAAACTCGTTAATGTACACCAGATTACAGAGAGACAGTTAAAGTTCCGTGTGCAATTTTGATATCGGTTTGGAGGCGAACAGAAGCACAACCCAAGTACCGTTCCTGGTGTTCCTGTGTTACTTCCCCTTCCTGGGTTCCCACGCGATGGAGGGCGCGTGTCCAGAGCCATGGCTTCTCGTGTGATCCATTCAGCTAAACCGCTTCATGAGGACTTCTGAGATTTCTCCCGCCACGTAATCGAGTTGTGAAGAAGATTGGCCTAAACTGTTCCAAGGGTTTAATGCTTCAACGCCAGACTGTCGAAGCTCAGCAAGTGGTCTGCGTCACGTAACGGAAGACCCGTGTGTGCCTTGGGTCCTAACATTGTTCCCCGAACCAAAGCTCTAAATCTGGAACAGTTGGTTGTTAGCGATAGAACTCTGAGTCATAGTTCATAGGTCACTCGCCGCTCTGCTACCGCCTCCCATCCATTCCCACATTGCTTAGGTCTGGCAACAGAGTATAGCGTCAGAACAACTTTAGAAAGGTACCAGCGTCATCGATATATAAATAAATGTTTCCGTCTTCGTTTTAAATTTACATGTCGGGGAGCGCGAACTTCAGAGGTTCACTGTAGAGCAGAAATGTTGAACTTTGACAAGAAAGCGAGACACCCAGCCCCTGGGTCAATCGTTTCATGTCCCCGACGAAAACACGGCCGTACCAACCAACGAACAGACTGAACGAAGCTGAATGTCTCTACTTCACCTCTGTATATACGTCGTATCTGCATTTTCTCTGAGGGTTCAGGAGAAAAAAAAAAAGAGGCATCGATAAGAACTTGTCTGTAAACTAGTAATCTCCGACGACAATGGAAGTTTTCATAAAAATGTATATGTCATCCGACCTGATTTATCTGCCCAAACGGAGTGTGACTTTGTCTCGCACGCTGAAGGGAACAGGATGTCGCCGAGTGTCGTCGGCACTGTCGCTAAATGTATTTGTATTTTTGTCGTCACTGTTTTCCTCTCGAGTCCCCAAGTCATGTACCTCACAAAACAGAAACACGCGTCGCAGATCAACATTTCCTGTATTGTCCATTGCCTCCTAGATACGTGTTGTTGTGCATCACTTATCGAGAAAATATACAATTGGCTTTACTTGTATCGCTTGAGTCATACTTGTACGTATCTTAGTCATACAGACTTTTAGGGTGATGTTATATACAACAGCGGGTGGAAGAGCAATGTCACCAGTCCTTACCGGTTTTAATTGTGACTGAAATGATGAGCTTTCATTTCCGATACTGGGAACACTGTTCTAGATCCGTGTCATCTCCTGGTTACGACCAATTGGTGATTCTCGTCGTGTTCGTCGTTTGTTTGTGAAATGTAGTATATACTTATGGAATAACTCGACATAACCTGTTTTCACTTATAAAGCACCGTTTAGATTTTTCAGCCTGGAAGTGTTTTAGCTAGATAATTGGTCCACACTTATTTTGCAGATTTCTTTTTCCGTAAAAGCTATCAGTCATCGGCCAGCCATTATATGAATCCCGGCATCAACAAGCTTTTCCATCTTGTGCTGCGGAAAGAACTCTTCATACACTTACATCATAACTTACACCCACAGTTCTGGTAACACTGTGTTAATTACTGGGCAATATAGTATTATGAGCTATGAGTAGAATTACGATCTTAACCACATGGCAGCGATATTTCCTTTGATGGAAAATCATATTTGAGATTGGGTCACACTCGAGTGGAACGATTTCTAGAGCGTTTACAGTCCAGGGCAATGAACGCGAGACCCAACGCTTCTTCCTGCTTAATAACATTGTTGTGCTTGGTGCTTCAGCGGTGGTGGTCACGCGAGGAGCTTCATGCTTCACGGTCAAGTGAGTCAATGGTAACTATGCTCTCTTCCCCCCAGTGTAAGTCGCGTCAGGTACAGAGAAATCCACACACATGCCTTCCCGGAATTCAACTTTTGAACACAAATTAAGGCATCTTCAGCAACGGGTCTGTGTTAGCGACAAGACCCAGCGACTCTCCGAGTTCTCAGGTGGTATCCTGAAGATTTCTAGGACAGCATCGTAGTAGGGGAATACTATGTAACTACAGGCAAACATTTATCATACTGTCTTTCAGTTTGGCAGTCATGTTGGTATGCACGACTGGGTCAGGAATGAAGGGGAGACTTTACTGCCAAGAGCCACTACGATCATTTAGAAAGCCCGGTAGAAAAAGGATTCGATGCAAAGCAAAATACCTGAACGTGCGTACCTTCACTACAGGCAGGCGTACCGTCACGAACGATGTGCGTACCGCTGGTCCTTCTTTGTTCGTTTCGTGTAGTCACCGGCTTGAACCCTGTGGCAGGTCACGCTTGGGGGTCAAAGCTTAAAATATTTGATAAGTTAATCAGCTGTTAGCAGGGTGGTACGTACTCAGGCGCAACGCTCGTCCTGTTCGGTGTGTGGATGTGGAGGGGCTGGCGGATTTAGCAGCTCATCCACACTACCTCTTGGATCAACGAAGAGAAGCCATCAGCTTCTCGTAAAACGTGGAAACACTGCAAGTTTTTCAGGAATGAGGCACGAGCGATAGATCCTTTTGTATTCCAGCAGATTCTTTACGTTTAGAACAAAGATCATACATTTTAGGATGCTTGATGAAAACATCAAATACGCAAGCAGTCTAAAGCAGGTTATTACAACTAAACGCATTTTCCTAGAATGTCTCTCGCAACCGAACCTGAAACTTTTCAATTCACAACACAAAATATACATTTCGAGGTTTATTAATAATGGGGAAATCTGATAATCACTGAGAAGTCTTCATAAACGTTTGATTTCCACTTTTACAATCACCTTCAAGTTACAAGAGTGACCCCACTATGTTTGAGGATAGCTGACCCGGTAGAACTGGTAGAGAACGGTCGACAAAGGATGGGTAGAGCTGGTAGTGTGTGGTCCAGAGAAGGAAGCTACAGCTGGTAGGGCGTTTGTAGTCCATGGAGAGGATAGAAACGACAGTGAGTGGTTCACAGAAGATCGGTCGAAACAGTTGTGTGTGGTCCGCGAAGGAAGGGTAGAACTAACAGTGTGTGATCCACAGAGGGAGTGAAACGTGTCAGAAGGATTAGAAGACTCGAGACGAAGAGCACCCGACGTACGATGTTGTCGGGGGCCGCGCGTCATCGTCATTGTGGAAGGAGAAGAATGGGTCCTGCAGTCATGAAGGTGTTAACGACACAACACAGACGGAGCGGCTGGAGAAACCAGAAGTCCTACACACGTGGACGGGGTAAGACTCTGAGGTTCTAGGACCGAAGTATGAGGTAATTGGCCACTGACCATCTAGTTTATGGCACACTTGGGTCGTTGGTCATGGCTGAGCCTTGGCCAACCGTTCCAGAGTCTTAATTGGTCATCATACAATCCCAGGCCGTTAGGAGTTGTTTAACGGTGGCGCCGGGCAGTTGGGCAGTTAGGACCGGCGTTTATGAGTTGCTCTCCATTCCGTCCGCTGTCTATTAGGGAAAGGTACAAAGGATCTTCGTAAGGGAGGAACAAAAAGTATTGTGGCAGCTTTGTTGGGTCTGTAACCAAACAGTGTCGTGTTTAAAGGAGATGAAATTGGGAAGGAAACTCTCTCTCTCTCTCTCTCTCTATCTATCTATCTATCTATCTATCTGTCTATCTATCTATCAATATATCTATCTATCTATATGTCTCTCTGTCCATCTACCTATCTTTCTATCTATCTATCTATCCTGTATTTTCCTACCCCCAACCAGACCGACGTAAATTGACATTCTTCTCACTTATGCCACCGTCAGCGTCGTCTGAGCTCCCTGACCGTGGTATTGCAGGCGGTCTCAACAGTCTGCCTCCTTATCTCGGCCCGCCCCGCGCCTCTTTCATCTCCCGGACGCCTACTCAGCGCATTCTTCAGCGACTTTCCACGTTTCCCAGAAATCGAGCTCAATCGCTGACCTGTCCACCCAGCAACGCGTGCGGGAGGCATAACCATAGCGACATTTTTTTCCCTCGTTTTTCGGCTAATGTTCGCCAGAACCTCGCCATTGCTCTCCTCCATCAGCGTGACCGAAGCGTTATAATAAAATCCTACGGTTATTTCCATGAGCTATCACATAAACCCCGCTTTTTCATTTTCTTTTTAGCGGTGATAAATGCCTCAGCATAAAGGAATCCGAGACTAATTTGTCTGTTCCGCGACGTCGGCGGCAGCGGAGGTAGCGCCGGTGGTGGTGGTGACCAGGGAACTGGAGAATACTGCGACACCTTTACGACCTGAGGGCCTCGTTCCCGGCCCCCTGCTGCGTCCTGCCGGTGGCCCACTACACGGGGAATTTATGGCCGTATTTATCACCCTCTCCTAAACGGGATCATTTACTGAGGCCGAGATGAATATATTTCCTGGAATGAGTTTACGGTGAGGATTACCCCCGTGCTTGTTGGTTGCTGACTCAGGGATTACCTGCTCGCCAGAGGCATCCATTGCACCATCCCAACTGGGGAGAGACGGGGAGGAAGGTAGGGGAGGGTGTTATGGTCGTCTTGGGGAATAAAAAGTGGGAGGAAAGGAAATAGAAGAAAGATTATGAGGGGAATAGTAACATACGAGATAGCGAGGGATACTCGTATTGTGATTAATTAGAATAACCATGCTATTACCTTACTAACAGAGCATTGCGATGTGTGTACCTACAACAGTAAAAGGCACTGCAAAACGTCATTTTTGGCGAACCAGCGACCCAAGCTTGCCTCGCGAAAAGGTTTACAGCCAGTAATATACTTGGCCAATAATCACAGTTTATTACGTGTTTGTGCGTCAGCGCGGAGGCGAGGGGGATGTGAGGTGCCCGCTGGCAGAGGCTGGACCCCAGGGCACAAGCGTGGCCGGGCTGTAGTGATTACCAGCACACGTGGACTGCCTTCTAAATAGCTGGATATTGAAAGTCATACAAGGTCCTGCCTCCGTATGTGGCAGTTGTACGATGGTCATGCACATACACAATTCACACGCATACATATATCCATAGGAAATCCCAGCCATGCAAACATGAATGGATACATTTACTTGTATTTACGCACTAACAGCGTTTTTCCAACAAGGTGAGGCTGGCAGCTCCACTTGTGACGTAAAGCAAACACTCACCGGACCGTTCACAAGCAGTGGCCTCCAGCCTCTCGCCTCCAAGCCCAACTACCTTGCTCC
Organism: Panulirus argus; assembly: GCA_038088735.1. Lineage (NCBI taxonomy): Eukaryota > Metazoa > Arthropoda > Malacostraca > Decapoda > Palinuridae > Panulirus > Panulirus argus. Next base: position 16,137 of record JAYMFT010385755.1, on the reverse strand, counting down.
TGGTCTGCTTTGAATAGCCCCACAAGCAACAGGCCTCACTTTTAGGAACCCAGCTGACGGGGCTTTGTAGGTCATAACTCTTTCTCCAATATACAATATAACCTGGAGTTCTTCGTGACATTCCTATCTTCATTTTTTTGACTTACAAAATTTATTTATTTGTCGAAGCTCTCTTGGTAAACAGCAAAACTGCTTGTTAAGGAAACGATGGTTAAGATGTAAACCTGGTGAAGTGGGCTCCCACGTCAGGACATCGAGGAGGTAAGGGTAAAGACCATCATTACCTGAAATACCCTGATCCGCAGACCACATTTCACGGTCATTGTATTCCGCCGCCCATTTCGGCATGCTACCACCCGCACCCATTCTGTGGGCGGATGGCGAAGTAGTGCCACCCACAGGCGGCTGTGTGACCAGGAGACAATGGTGGAGGTGAGGTCCTTTAATGCCTCCTCCACACTTTCTTGAGGAGGCGACCTCCGCCAGACCCTGGGGTGGGTGGGGGGATGGGGGAATTACCATTCGTTTTAACTTGAAAGTCTTCAGTTTTCTTTTGTCACACCCTGACACGTGATCCGTCATTCTTGAAGGCTTCTCCTTTCACGAAATCCTTTATTCTGGGGACTTTTATGTTATTGGAATTTCACCCTCAGTGGTTTAGACGTTCTTAAGTATAAGCGATGACTTTCAAGTATCAGTTTAAGTATATATCTAACTGCGATAGATTGTTTATATAACTTGTTATGGCCGATTTTCCAAAAACTTATATAATTGATTTTGGGATTCACTTCCTGCCGGAGGAAGGAGAGGCGTCCTCTGTAATACTGAAGACTTCTGCCTTGTTGAGGCTTCTAGAGGCGCCTGCACGATCCTTGTGCCCACTTAGAGAGGGATTCGCTGCGGGAGACTGGTTCTCTGGTACAATGATGACAGTACACTTGGTTCCATTGACTGTTGGGCCTGCTCTTGTGTACCTCTCTCTCTCTCTCTCTCTCTCTCTCTCTGTCTATCTATGTATCTATCTATCTCATCCTATTCGCCCTACAGGAAAGACCTGTCACACTGGCGGCCACGTCCACCCACCCCTTGCCTCTCCACCTTCCCTCACTTTTCCCTTCTGTCTCCTTCCTCTAACATCGTGTCGTTTTACGCTCACTTCCTCCTTCATCTCCTCTCCTCACTTCTTCCTCCCCCCCCCCTACCTCCCACCACAGTCCAACCTCCATACCCTTCTCCACCACCACCACTACACCAGAAGGCGCCGGTCAACCATATGTTTTCCACTGTCGACGAAGAATCCATTGTCAGCACCCCATCTTAGTAGGTTCCCTGGGTCCCTCCTCCTCCTCCTCCTACGCCTGCCTTGCCCGGACCCTTGAAGACGCCTCCTCCTCCTCCTCCTCCCTCTGAACAGCACTGCCATCTATCCTCTTTACGTCCTACCGTCCCACCCTCTCCTACACCGTTAATCCCAACGTCTTGCATATATCCTCATCTTGAAGAAAAATTCCTTCGTAATTTCGGTATACACACACGGCAATTAAGACGATTTATGAGTTACCACCAGTTTTTGCGGTTTCGAATTCACACCCATGCCGACCGCGGGGAGCCAAGCGGAGGGAAGTCGTCCCTATGGCCCTGCAGCACAGAAGCGAGGACGGCCCGCTCCCCGCTGGCCATCTGGCGGGTAATGGAGACATAGGCTGTGACCGCCGCCCTAGCGGACGACGAAGAAGGAAAGCGAGTGATAATAAATCCCGAGGAGAATAAACAGAAGGGCGACTCAAGATAGACCCCCTCCTCCCGCTAGGATTAATAGAGTAATGAATTTCTGTGGGTACGTTCCCTGTGGTAGGCCTATGGTGGTCTCCCCCACTACCTGTGTACCGGACGCTACTAGGTCACGGTATTTACCTAGTCGGGTTAATAGGCCTCCGGGATCGATTGATAAACTGAAATACCTTCATAGTAACGAGAGTGATACAATGCCTCTCCTCTGGGTTGGTCGGTGAGTGGCGCGAACTGGAATCTAAGACTACTTTACATCTGTCATCCTCCTGTATCGGTGAATTGTACCCACTGTACTCCCTATATGTACCCCCAGCCATGTACGCCTCATCCCGGCTATTACAGAAATGCTTCGTCTATTGATATATAGAAAAATAAAGATCTTAAAAACCAAACCTGCACATGCATTCCGCTGACTTGGATAACAAGGCCCTAGAGCAGAGCATTGCTGTCAAAGAATTAGATATTACGATGTTTGGTATGAAGTCAATGTAATGTACATTTTCGTACACGGTTCTAAGCAAATATTAAATTGCTGGATATAAAGAAAATCCAGACATGCGACGTAAAAAGCCTTATCTTGAGTAATCTATCTTAATTACTATTGTATCGTCAGCTTCGACCTTTATTATTTACATGCGATTTAGGATAGTACATTACTGTGAAGAGGATAATATTCGTTCTCTAACACATATTCAGTACCTTACTAATACTTTCCTTAATATTTCTTGAACCCTAGTCATTTCAGTGCCTTAATGTGTCCAGCTTATAAGACACTCAGCGCTTTGGCTCAATGGACAAGCCTTATGTGACCCTGCGTTGTGGTCCAGTGTGACCCCAAGGCACTGGGGGAGAGGGGTTGGATGCCTCTCTCTCTCTCTCTCTCTCTCTCTCTCTCTCTCTCTCTCTCTCTCTCTCTTATTGTACTGCTTCGTAATTATGCTAGACGATTGGGGTAACGTATGCCCTTAGAACTACCTTTCTGACGTCTAGCACCTTCTTGATGTTGATGACGGCACAGATCGAGGTCCTCAATCCCTTGCGCTTGTTCCCACGTCCTTCCCGCCATCGATTCTGCAGCACCTGCTGCGCCTCCCTTAGGCCCCCTTCGTATAGTTACTCCCACACCTGTCTCACCCTCCTCGACTCTCCTGCTCTGCCTCCCTCCAGACAACACCCCTGACCCTTGGCTCTACCGTCGTACCACCAGCCTCACTATCACGCAGCTCAACGCCCTGCTTAATCCACCCAAGCTTTCCCTACGCCCCTTTCATACACGTCCTTACGCACACCCACGCTTTGCTACGCATCCCCTTGGCAACCAACACCGTCTTACAACTCCTAATGCCTATCCACGCCTTCCTAGACATTTTCATGGCTTACTAAGTCTCCCTTCGCCTATCCTTAACCACCCACGCCTTCCTCCACCTCTTTATCATGTCCACCTACGCCCCTCCGTATCCACCCACTCTATCTCACGCGCATCCGTGTCCATCCGTGCCCACCCACATCACCTACGTCCCCGAGTGGGGCCCTAGCAGCCGTCTGCGCCAGACACCCGGCCCACGACTCAGAATGAGACGGCTAGATCCTCCCGCAGGAAAGACGATGCACTGTACCGTCTCTTGCAGCAAGTAGTCAAATTCTCTGGGATTTTGACGGTGTGCCAGACTCATGTGTGTTTGTACAAGCGCTAAACTTTACAGAAATTAATTCACACGAGCCTTGAGAGCTGGTAAACGTCACCAGGTAAACGACTGTAATCTTTACGTATGACGATTACAATAACTGCTTATGCACACTCTGGAGCCAGGAACTGATACAGTCACTACTGTATGGTGTGTATCCTCTGTAAGGGATCTGAAGCAATTATGTAAAAAAACGAATCAAAATTTGTGGAAGATTCTTTCAAGACTTTTCTTTAAATCTGTTATTTCACTGGACGTAAATCATATGAACATTAACGAGGAAGGCTGGAAAACTAATTGTACGAAAACAAGTGGACGTAAAACATGTTTATATGTATGGATACTTGTATTTTTATTTTGGCTTTTGTCCCGCTTACAAAATAATCTTTTCAGTACCGTAGTATTTTATTTTTTCATTATTTCCGTCTTTTCTCTATATCTTTTTTCTTTATCTCTGTTTTGACAATGTTCGAGTCGAAACTCTGGAGTCAATAGAACACTTATAATGTTTTTTCTCCTGATTACATAAGTACCCTGACCCCAGTGTGGTGTTTTAGTCAACCTTTCTCCCTCTGGCCTCTGCCCACGCTGTAACCACGTCTGAGCTGTGAGGCTTTTAACATTTCTACCTTATTTTCTTACGTTCACACTGTCACTTAATACCAGACTTGTATGCAGGAGGGAGAACTTGATTTGAGCGTTGGTTTAAATGAAGAGGGAGTTCGTTACCCTCACCGTTGGTACGTCACTCGAGGGTAATGGATCCGTCCAACACCCGGAACCATAATACGTTGGTTGGTTGCCGTAAGACTGTCAGAGATATGAAGAGGGACTCGCTGTAGTGAGGGCCTTCTACATGCCATCAGTGAACTGAGACATCTGTTTAAGGATTCGTCTTCTATTTGTCGGTGTCTTGTCCCCTATAGATATGAATTATGGGTTCCTCGTAACATCAGCGCCAGACTCTGCTGTGAGTAGAGTACGTGGGAGAGACATATACCTGAGGATCTTCGAACTTATCATGATATTGTTGGTTTTGGGTCTAAACGTACTTGCTAGTTCTGCATGGTGACAAAATCTCCTCGTAAGTGCTCGTAGGTAAGAACACCTGTTCGATATTTTCCGTAAATACGAGCGTCTTACTTGATGAATTTGATTGTCCTTGACTCACTACCAAATCGTCCGCTCACTTCAAGAGTGACAGAAAATGGTAAACAGATTAGTCACTCTTTACTGGGGCTGTAATTAATCAGAGTTCACCACTACTGGCTAACAACTTCTTAGTCTGATGGTCTGGGGCATCAGTCGTTGTGTGTGTATGTGTTCCTTGAGTCCAGAGTATGGCAGTTTAACTGGCCCTGTAACTACTCATGGTCCTGTATTCTTAAGTGTCATGCCCCATATTGTAGGTCATGCCCCATGGTCTGGTTAATTAAAAAAAGATAATTAACACCAACTGATTATCTCTCCGGCTTGTTTTCAGTCTCCGTACCACTCTGCAATGGTATGTTATGACTATCTATTGTGTGTTGAGCCTTAGGTGCTAAACGGATAATGTATCATCTTTATGTAATGATTGGATGTTACTGATTTAAGCGTCATGAACGAAAAATGAGTAGTGAGGAGAGAAACGTCCTTCCTATGATTTATGTGACGTTGAATTTTTGTTTGGCTGTTAGAGAGGAAGGCTTAGAATATCCTCTAATATTACCAGTCAACATGAAAAGTGTAGGAACTTAAAACTCAAATTGCGTTGTATTATTAAAGAGAAATGGAAGTAAAAGGTTTAATAAGGTTGGCAATCCTGGAGTACGATATACAGGGGTGCCAACACATGCAGGTTTTTCCATTATTTATAGACAACGAAAGCCTTTTGACAAATCATATTTTCTTCCTTTCGTTAATCTGTCCTTTGTTTCCTTCCTCATTAAGATCTTCCTTTATAAAACATATTTATTGGAGGCAGATTTACCGGGGTTACATGAGCAACTCTTATCTACGTGTTGCCTGGCCATTATATATGACAAACACCATACACTCACGCACAAAGATACACCATCTCACCAGCACATACTCCCACATACTCATAAACCTTAGACAGACACTTACACACTCTCTCGTACATGAATACCACTTTCCAAACACATATACACCCACACACATATACATAAATCCATAGGCATATTCGTAAACATATGTAAAAACCTAAATGTACACACACACACACACACACACACACACACACTCCTACGAGTTTAAAACTCCATTTTCATACGGCACAAATTCTTAATTACATATAGTCAATTAATTACAGACAAGAAGCGTCAGTGGGTGACTGGACCACTTCGAAAGCCAACCTCTTGAATGGTTTCGGGTAATTTGTCGAGCAGAAACTAAGTAGGAGGAGTAAGCCTAACAATCTATGACTGGGGAAGAACACGAAAACTCCTGAACGCTGAAGAAGTCATTAAAAAAGGATAACAGAGGCCAGTTAAGTCATTAGGGCTCGTTAAGGTTTTAGAGGAGATGTCGATGCCGAACAGAGAGATGAAGGTAGTTGATAAAGTCAGATTAAGTGTACTGAGATAAATGGAGTTTGGAGGACTGGGTGCAAGATTGATCAAAGCTTGTAAGGCCGGGATCAGGGTTGATCATAGCTTGTGGGGATGGATACGGTGTTGATCATAGTTTGTAAACATGAGTACAGGGTTGCTCAAAGCTTGTAAAGCTGAGTACAGGATTGATCACAGCTTGTAAGGCTGGGTACAGGGTTGATGAAAGCTTCTGAGGCTGAGTACGGAATTGACAAAGCTTGTGAAGCTGGGCACAGGGTTGATGAAAGCTTGTAAGGCTTTGTACGAGTTTGACGAAAGCCGCCGAGGCTGGGTACATGGCTGTTCGAAAGCTTGTGAGGTTGGGTACAGAGTTGATTAAAACTTGAACGGCTCGTTAAAAGCTCGGACAGACTTGTGAGTCCGAAAAAGGGTCATGACCCGTTGATGAAGCTGAGCAAAAAGTGAATAAAAATTGATGAAGCGTGAGAGAAAAATAGTGAAGATGTTTGGTGGTGGGGATGATTGATGAGGTCAATTAAACGCTGGGGCGAAGTCGAAAGATCAGGCTGACCTCTTAGAGAAGACTAGCAAGTTGAGGTAAACTTTCTGGAGGAGTTGGCAAGTCAGTGAAAAGTCTCACAAAGTGTTGGTATGTTAATGTATACCTCCAAATAGGGTTTATAGGTCAATGTAAACTCCTAGAGTGTACTTAAGTTAGTGTTAATTCTTAGGAAATGTTGTCGAGTTGGTGCAAACACTGTGGGAAAGTTTGAGCATCTGGGTCAAGCTGTGGAAATGGTAGGATCCTTCCTCCGTGCTGCAGTGGTGGACCAGCCACAGTCGCCGACCTGGTAACGACGCGGACGAGTCACGTACGCGTCACTGACACGTACAGAAATTTCATTATGCAGGTCAAAGTTCAGGAGACTTTCGGTACTGTTCCCGCGTAGGGGTCTGTCTCGTCCGTCTGAACAGGCAGGGTCAAATGCCTGTCACCATACATAACCGCCTGGCTCCAAGTTGTTTTGACACTGACGCACTTAGCCTTGCTCCGCTCGCTCTAAAGAAAACGTGAATTACTCCAACTATCAAATCGTTCCTGTATTATAACCTTCGACTTCATTTAGGGTGCCCCAGCCTTATATAATTCTATTCAGTGTGAATCCAGATGGAATTTGTTTGCATACGTGTATAACCCCATTCAGTCCTCTTGTATTATAACCACTCTTCCCCTTCTATTGGTATTGTACAGGACATACATCCTTGACAATCCTTGACAGTACCTGTCATGTTTGTGTAGCCACGCCCGCCACGCCCATCCCGCCCACATACAGTTCGGTCATCAATAACCCTACAACAGAGACGTCCAGTCATTACTGGCTATTGTGATGACGCCTTGACTACTCCACAGATGAACGTAATGACCACGTCGACCGAATGTGGAAATAAACTTGGCTTAAACACGGGGCTTCTGAGCAGTACAGACCTACTCTCTCACAGGTGTACTATGATGCGAATTGAATACATGAGCATTCACTGTCAATCACAGCGTTAAGGTTGAAATTACGGTCTCAGTAGCGTCCTACACTCCTAAAGTTGACGTCAGTGAGGAATCACACACCAAAAGCGAACGCTGGAACCATGTACGACAAGGTTTGATCTCCCTCTTCCTTGGAAACCTGTGGGCGCAGCCTCGTATCAGAGTGTAAATAATGTTACTGACGTTCATTTGTTTATTCAGTTGCTCAAGCGGATGCCAGTCTGTACAGTCGCGGACAATCGCCCTGGGTAGCGCCTGGTCGAAGTTGTACCGAATCCTTGGTCTCGTCAGGCAGGGAACGAAGCCTGGACCAGGCCTGGTCGAAGCTGTGCTGAGCCTCCAGCTTAGGACACGCGTGGTTGACGTTGCACGAGCCTTCTGCCTTGACTGGTAGGTACGTAATAGATTGACAGATAAATAGATAGATGGATAGACGGATTGATTAACTGAATAACTGATATAATGTTACCGGACTCCGTCTGTATGTGGTTACAACACGAGTGGAAAATCACCTCTGGTGCAGTCGTGTCATCGTCAGTGAACCAAATGAAACACAGTCTCACTGAACAACTTCTTGCTTCAGAGGAGCCCATCCCCTCTCTGTTCCTTCCTGGAACGCAGCCTCGAAGCTTCAGGAGCCCCATAAAAGGGATGCAACCGGAATGGCGTGGCTAGCGCGTAGCTATTGCCACATACCTTGCTCGTTGAAGTATACCACCACTCATCTTACGTAATTGTCAATCTGAGGTACATCAGAAAGAGAAAGAAAGAGAGAGAGAGAGAGAGAGTGTGTGTGTGTGTGTGTGTGTGAACTACAGGGGAAGGGAGCCCTAGGGAGCTGCTGTCATAGGCCTACAATATGTCTTGGTCATGAGAGCCTCCTTCTCCCGAGGGCAGAAGCCTTACTACGGAACACCTGGTGGAGGAGGAACCTACGGACTGTGGCAGAGCTATGGAGGCGCGTTGGTGGGGCGTGTTGGTGATAACGTTTTGGTGGGGGAGGCACGGTTTCTCTAGCTTGGTGGTGGGGTACGCATGTGTATGGAGTGAGGTATCGGACGTGTCAGGCCTTGCTGTGTGAGGAAGGTAGCAGATGATGTTGGGTGTGGAGAGCTGCCACAGGGTGTGGAGAGCTGCCACAGGGTGCAGGGAGCTGCCAGAAGGTATGGAAAACTGTCTCTGGGTGTGAAGAGCTGCCTCAGGGTGTGGAGAGCTATCCTAGCGTTTGGATGGCTGTCTAAGCGTGTGGATGGCTGCCGCAGGGTGTGGAAAGCTTGCCTCAGGGTGGCGTAAGAGGATGACACCTTCAACAGTTCATAAACACTTCCCGCTTCCTCCCAAGTGGAGAGTTATGGTTCACGGCTGAGAGAGTTGATGATATCAATTACATTTCAAGTTTATGTACCCGTGCTGTAGCTAATGGGTACCATCGTTGTCTTTCGAGTATAGATAAGAGCCATGATTCTATCATTTGTCTCCAGCTACAGCCATAGAGTGATTTAGGTATTACGCCACCAAAGTAAAATACGAGGGACTTTGTATTGTACACTATAAATGCGCCACATCAGAGTTCAGGGTTGAATATTTTCGTATAACTGAAAATACAAAGAAGACGACAGCTTCAAAGATTAATTTGCATCTTTGAAAACATTTGCCTAAATAGATAATGGACATTACAGCGTTTCCGAAGCATTATGGCAGACTCTTCTCCCACAGCAGTGTAATTCCACGCTCCCACACCTGAGCGTCCTCACATGTTCCCTCCCGTCCTAACTTTATCCTCCTCTCCCAGCTATTCCTCTCCCTCAGGCATATCCTCATTGTATATCTGTACTTTCTATTCACTCTATTTCTTCAGAACTATTACTGGTACGGCTCTATATTGTCCTAGACACTCAATGTCACTCGCACGCATAGAGTGGGCTAACACTTCCCAATTCGCTGTAATAATATTTCCCATTTCGTCATCGGTGTATACAATAAACAGCCATGGCAGAAGAATATATCCTTGTCCTGTTTCAACTCTGACCTTTTGTATTTCACTCAGTTGCCCACTATTATAACCCACAATTGTCCTTCATGATCTGGGTCTAGTATGTCGAAATATGGGCAACACATCCGGGTTGTGTAACGATGTTTCGGACCCCTTACCAAGATCCTCATATATGCGAAATGTATCTTTTGATACTGAAAGTTAATCTTTTTCTAGTTTCAGGCGTAAATGCAATATAATCTTAGAAAGAAGTTTGACGAAATTGTCCCGAACCTAAGTTTAATATCCCATAAAGACTGTGTCAGGTTGTCGCAACTCATCAAGTTGTCATTTAAACAATTCTGCCTCATACGTTGTAAAATGTCGCTTAATGAGGTAGTTCGAGGAAGAAACCACTGAGCCAAGGTACGTAGTTTCAGAGATCATAGGGCCAGTCTAGATATTCAACTGAGAAGTTAATTAAGCAGATGTTTTGATATAAAAGACAGGAAGGAATCATTCTTGAATGCTATGGTGAAAAGACAAGTCCCAGCATGAATAATACCGCCATGAGGCAGAGTCGCATGACTGAGGACTGCCTGAGCAAAGTTCCTGTGACTGTGCGACGCGTCGCCTGACTCACCTTCCATGACTAAGACCAACGTAACAACCGTCAAGTGACTCACCCTCTCCGTCTACACCTCAAATAACTGACTCTCGTGAGACTCACGTACAAACCCCACGTGTGACCAGGAGGGAACAATGAATAAATGTACGATGAGATAAATGAATAAATTATGAATTGGTAGATGGATAGATGAATAGATACATAAACAAATGAATGAATTATATACATATTTATCTGTGTGTGTGTGTGTGTGTGTGTGTGTGTACATGGGAATTCAAAATAGAGAGATATTATCTGTTTTCCTGGTTCCTTGCGGCATACGCAGCAATACGCCACCAGTCGCCAGCCAACCTGTGCGTAAGACGTGAGCTAGTGCCGCGCAGTCAAGCGTATATCTGCTGCTCCACACTTGCACCTGTTCTTACCACCATCAGCTGATGTACAGCTTCAGTCACCACCTTTTTACTCTCAGCGTTTGATGTTGTAACCGCTTACGTTTTTACCGTCATCAGCTGATTCGTTCCTTTACCAGAATCAGTTGATGTGCTACCCGACCCAAGTGTCTGTACGTTTATCATCCTAACACGTTACTGTGATTATATTTTTGTTGTTGTTGTTGTCATCTAGTTGGTTACCATTGTAACGTTTCTTTGTTGTCATTGGATACGTTACCCTGAGTTACATATCCTTGTTAAGAAAATACTCTATCGATAATTCCCATACGGTAGGAGGAGATAATTATCCTTCAACAATTTGAAGCAAAATTTTTGCGTTTTTCGTCTGTTCTCCTGTAATCTCTATTCTCTTTCCTTTCTCTCCCCACTCCATCACTTCTCCACCTCCTCCTACACCCCCTCGTAAACCCCCCCTCTTCCTCCCTAACGAGCGTCCGCCGGGGGAAGGAGTGAAACACCTTACGTAGGCGGCGGGAGACTTGGGCGCCGGTGATTTCAACGCCGAGTAGATACCTATCCTGCGCAAGGGAACGGGTCGCGCCCGCCTCGCCTACGCCTCTCTTATCTTGCTGTATCTTTGTCCAAGGGTTTTCTTATCTCTTTTATCATCGTTATAGTTGAATAGTCCTCATGTTTCTTAATGAATGATAAAACGTTAAGGCAGACATTTTATTCATATTTCCTCAATATAAATGTATAAGTCTCATATGTGGTTGAGAGAGAGAGAGAGAACGACTCACGGAAGCTCCTGCAGGTGACACTAGACTGAAACCGTTGGGTCATTCCCTCCGAAGGGCGGCGCCCACGGATGCCAAAGGGGATGGGAGGAGTGTGACGGAGGGTGAGGGAAGAGGATGGTGGGTGACGGCGTCCGTGACGGGATATCCCTCCCCCCAAACTCGATATCCCCTAGAGTCACAAGGCTGTTACTCATGAGATCTCATGAGAGTGAGACGTAAGGACACGTCCCTGACTCACACACGTATGAGTCATGGTTAGGACACGCGGTGGGAGTGTGGGAAGGACACGTGTCACGTAGATAGATCCATGGCGCGTGCTGGCAAGGGCTTGACAGGGGCGTCGCCTTCCACCATGCAGGAAATCAGTCGGAGGCCGGAACTCCCGGCCATGAACCTCTCCACTGACGGAACTAAGACTTTTTGCGTCCATTTTTTTCGGGAGGGAATTATCAATGCCTGACGATTATCATTAACTGGAAATCATAATTTGATGCTTATAATCGCCGGAGATCCTACGATCATCGCTACGTAATTATCATCACCTGACGGTTATCATAACCTAATAACTATTCCCTCCTGGTTATCATCGCTGAAAATAAAAATTCATAATTCCCAATAATCTTCATCACCTCACCTGTCGTCTGTCATCATCTGAGGATTGTTCCTAACGCATGATAATCATCACATGACGATTATCATATCCTCAAGTTATTAATGATAATGGCAAGTCGGAGATTTTCATTTCTTCATGAATATTACGATACAGAAATGATATCCCAAATCACAACATTCTTGTATGGAAACGATAATTTTGTCAACTTTTTTTTTGGTTCGTCGATAATTTTCTGCAAGACGGGTTTTTATGTCATTAATACTTCAGTTCATTTCCCAGTCTTCGAGAATAAAATTGCCTTTCAACAAAGACCCATCACGAGATTTTGGCAGGGATTATCTAAATTAGACACAAATTCTTTGTCCTCGATGTGTTTGGGTTTGGATTAGACTGATTTCAGGTTATGCAGGCGTGGCGAAAGCTGGCTCCATATGTGTGTAGGGTCGAGTATGGACCAAGTCTTTCAGAGACACTCATCGGTGGACGTGGCCAGCTGCCTGAGTGCTGCAGGAGCTCCATAGGGATAGAAGGAACTTCTGTGGCAGGTATGGCAAGGTAAGTATATATATATACGCATATGTAGGCAGAAAGCATTTGGAAATTTTAAATGTTGTGTGATTGTAGAGAATCTTCAAAAGACATGGCCCCACTGGTGTAAAATTCCCTCCCGTAACAGTATAAATAAGTAAGCACACATACACACACAGAGCTCTGTCTGCATGGACCTTCATTGAGCTTAAGTGTGTTTTGAGCCTCAGTGTACTTAAGTTTGGTGTATTTCACCATAATTAAGTGCCTTTTAAGTTCACTGATTGCCCAGAGCTTGCAATACTTCTCAAAGGTTATGCTGCCAAACCTAAAAAGTAGTTCCAAGCATAAGGATGATGGGCAGATTCCTATCAGCTAATTAATGAATACCTTGAAGACTATAATGAGATTCGAACTGTCAACGGGCACAGGATGTGACGCAGGTGTTGACGTTATTGCCAGACATCTCCAGACGACTGCTGTCATGCGCACTGTGCGTGTCTCTCCTCATCTAGTGCCGGTTTTTGTAACGTTGAAGACTCTCATCATTTTTTCCTCTTTATTACCGTTTAAATGTGCCACGCACCGTAACCAAGTTAGTTTCTCTTATTGCTGTGTTTCGTATTATGTTATATTTCATATTCGGTTATTTGTTAGCCTATGCATTGTGACTCATTTCATGGTAATTTCAGGGTAGCTTCTCTCGCTTTATTTCAATCAGTATTTGTATATTTCCACATTAGTTTCGCTTCTTGTTAGACTCCCTGGCGATGAGGTATTCCGTGCTATGACCTCTGTCGTGTTGTGTCGTATTGCGTGGCTTTGTTTCGCGAAGGGTTGTTCCTGACCAGTCCTCTGCGCTCGACAATAAGCTGATCTTCATGCATCAAGATTTTATCGAGGGGCCAAGTTATGAGTGGCTCTAGCTACCCCGTTGTTCCCAGGCGCACGATGGCCGTCCTCATAAACCACATATATGTACAGCATAATTAGTTATGGATTAGTTACAAGGGAAGGGAGATTACATGGCCATAGAGAAATTAAGATAACTGCAGTGTAAAACCCAGGAAGATTTATATATTCCTCTGGCAAGGCGCAAAGTCATCCCGGCCACATGACACCCCACATGAAAAATAAATGTGTAACCCTGACGCTGTCATATACCTTTACGCTGATTGGATGAATACATCATGCGCACGCCACCGTTGAGGCGGCTTCCGCCGTTACATGCCAATAACTGCAGGTAGCCGCAGAGATGCAGAGAGATGGAATTCGTTCTTATGCTGAACACCGTTTCTTTCACAGATTCCAACCATTCCACTGAGAGCCAGACTTGGTGAGGAGAGATCCTCCTCAACCCTACAGTGGGAGTCACTGCTGAACCACTTCTGGCTTCGGCAGTGACGTCTAACTTTCCTTTTCCATTATCACTGAGGCCTCGGCTCCGCTATTTAAAGTGTCAATAACGGGTGATTCTCTCCGGGGTCGGGTTAACTTGCTGTCAGGGAGGTGCTTATTATGTTATGGGGTAATGCCGCCTCGCTCGCACCATTACAGTTGCCTCCCCCTTTGTTAACGACGCCTCCGTGATGGCGCTATAAGAACACTGTTTGATTATTCCGTAGACAACGCCACGGCGTTGCCTGTACTATGTCCGGGTCCCGATATTGATGGCTACGAGGCGGAAGAGCAGTGAGAATGGTGGGACACTGACACAACGGGGGAGAAATGCTTTAGTCTCGTTCTTAATGTTCTCCATCACAATGTCCTCCCACCCCACAGAGGGAAGGGTTCCTGGAGTACCCACATGACAGTCTCGTCCCACAGTGGGAAGGTTGCTGGAGTACTTGCATGTATACTTACTCACTGCCTCTACTAACGTGGCACTCAGGTACCAACTCTACTAACAGGGTACACAAGACCTGTTGGCATTAGTCGGATTTACCTTCAAGTCACGAACTGCTGCTGTAGCCATACTAACCCTCCTCTACGTCATAGAAAGTAGACATTTTCCTATTAGAGACAATTACGTTACTATCTAGCTACAAAGACTGACAATAAGTACGACGTAGGTTTCAACAGTGAATCAAGACTAGAAGAAATGTTCTTAGGTTTTGGGGAATCAGGTCTTATGACTTTTTACTCTGGACTGTGACGGAAGATTTTCTGATACTCTTCATTATTAATTACTAAGAATTTCTAGTGTTCCTCAAACGGATCAAACTTATTTTTAGCCAAAGCACTACATAGCTGCCCTCCCTCGGTGATCTTGTTGCAGTGTCTTCACTGGATTCACCGCAGGGACCGAAATCTTCGAGAAATTCACCGCTCCCCTGGGGTAAGCCACCACCAAGAAATTCAGAGGAACGTCTTGATATAGAGACAAATATTCCTGCTCTTGTTGGTCATCATTGCATTCCAGAGTGGTTGTTCATCGCATATTGCCTGTTTGGCTTACTGTCTTTACATTCTACTTGCTGCTATTTCTCTATACATCCATCTGGCTCTGTACTGTCGTTCAGTTTTGTCACTTCTCCTTCAGAAATGGCGTTAGAATCCTATCTAACAACAACTACCACACGACGCATCACGGGGACGAGTGACTTGGACGAGTCGTGGGGTTCCAGACAGTAAACAAAGGAACCTCCCCGAACCCACGTTCGACACTTTGATGTTAGCCAAGCACCACGACGATTTGTTTCCCTCGAATTCACTCATCAGATGACCAAGTCGTGACCCGGGTGACCCAAGACGGCTGGCTCCCACCCACCTCCTATGACCTAGGGGTCAGCACCTGCGCAGCGGGGATGATTACCAACTAGATCAGGTATTAGGACCCCGTCCCCCAGCTGTTGCGTACTCTGTACAAAAGGTAATATTAGCATTAAGGGCGATACACCGTGAGGGATATGCCCGGACTATCCACTTTAGCTGTCATAAACTTTTTTTACCCCACTGAGACCATGATTGGGGTCAAGAAGTTACTATAAAGATCATAGCTTACGACTGTTTGTGACGTTGCCAGGGATAATGACTGCGCGCGAAAAAAACTGTGATAAATCAAGAGTTTTTGCTTGTAGTGCAGGAATTAACATGGGGTTAACTGCTGTGTCAATGTTAAAGCCATGTCGAAGAGGTGATGCTATCTGAGTACTAAGAAAACAGGGGCGATATTCTTTATCTTGGAACCTGGCAAGATGTATGTGTGATTAATTAATATTTGAGTGTTATGGGAGAGAGTTTTTATATTATAACTTTGCCCCGTCTCTTGACCTTGTCTATACATATGCTTTTACTCCTATGTGTGTAAACAAACACACACACACAACGGCGGGACAGCAACAGGTGAACAGCGACTCAAGGAGCCATAATCATGCAGCCGTGTATGTTCATGCAATCAGGTTCCCCTGTCATCCGTTTGTCATCCATCTCAAACTTTCCTCACCCATCCTACACACCACCCTCACCCGTCTCGTTATCCACCTCCAGCCCGTCCCACATCCACGCTTCATCCGTAACCCTAGTGTCAGGCTCATCACGTACTCGGGACTCGGGGGTCGAACCCCACCCCACCTGCTGCTCTCCCTCCCTTCCTCTCTCTCTCTCTCTCTCTCTCTCTCTCTCTCTCTC
>JAYMFT010385745.1:0-20141 GCA_038088735.1 Panulirus argus | reverse complement strand
ATATATATATATATATATATATATATATATATATATATATATATATATATATGCTTTGTGGTGTCGTTTTCAACTCGTCTTCCACGTTAACATCTCTGTAGAAAGAGCACTTTGCCCCTTAACGAAGTAAAACATTTGCCAATGGGGATCGCGTCCACCGCCGCAAATGAGAGGAGACTGGAGTAACTGTCGACAGCTGCTTCGATCAAGATAGCCAGGGTCTTGGATCTGACCGAGTGCCTGTATCAGCTCACCTCTTAACCCTCTCATTTCTGAGTTTAGGTCGTGTAGGTAGCTCTCGCGGTGTTTTGTATTTTGGCCAGACCCATCTCGGTGGTACGGTGCTGTGGTCTCTCTTTCCCGTCCCTTCTCGCGTAGGCTGGCCAAACCCGGACTCACGTTCGAGGTGGGGGACGTACCATTTGAAAGGTAAGAATTAGTTTTTCTGCCTTGAGTTGGACTACCATCCCAGTGAAGACTGAGAATTTATTAGCTTTGTTTTTCAGGTACTGATTCCTTGCAGGGCGTCGGAGATTATGAGACTCGAGCCTTTTTTTTTTTCACAAATATGTTTTGCGAGTGAACAGAATTTAGTCCTGTGTTTTCTTTTGCTACCGATTTGTGATGTTTTTAGATCGATATTGAAAATCGTACGCCACACCTGAGCTCAGGCCATCACTTTGTCTATGTCAGCATGCAGCTGTAGACGTTCAGTTTTTGTTGTATATCTATTTCCCAAATTAGTTTGTCTGCGAATTTTGATATCCCGCGACGCATTGGGTTATGTGCCATTGATAGATACATACAAAAGAGAACTGGACCCAAGATTGGTCCTTGCGGCACGCCGCCTCATCACGTCTGACCATTTAAGGCTCTGGTATCGACCGCTTCTCTCTGTGTGTGTGGCCAGGTAACCAAATTTCCAACAACCGAGGTATACATCCCCATGTGTGCCACATGATCATGTGCTAGAGCAAAATTTTGATGCGGGACTTTATCAAATGCTTTTCTAAAAATCAAGGTGATTATTTTCGTTTTCTCCTGTCACCGTTACATGATTATGTTAAAGAAATGAAGAGGATATCAAAGATTTCTTCGAACACCAAGCTACTCTCCACTGATTGATTAATTATATGAAGATCATTCAAACGTCGTACGATTTTGTCTCACGGTATGATTACCAGTGTTTGCCCACCTAACACCGTCAAGCTAACTGGGTGATAATTTACGGGCAGTGCTTTATTACCCCCCTTTTTATGGTTGATATTGATGTTACGTTGGCAAACTTACAGCCCAGTGGAATGTTCCCTGTAGCCAGGGACTAATTAGAAGGTGATGTCGCGGGCGGATGGCACCGATCGCCATATAGCGAAATGGTGTTTGGTTACAGGTATGTGAATGGTGACCTAGCTTCCTGACCAGGTCAAAAGGTCAGGAAATCATTGCCCAAGGGTCGCACTGACGTGCTCAAGGATCTCCTACCGTCTCGTGCGGTAGGGGTCGTGTGGTCTGCGTGGCCGCGGGCCTCAGAGGCCACCAAAGGCCCGCATTGTGTCTCTGGGTGAAGCTCTGTCTTTTGTGATGTTGTGGAGTGTTTCCAGGACCCAACTTAGGCGTTTAAAACGTCCCAGGGGAATACTTGGGAAGACCTTGGGAGAACCTGAGGAAGACTTTGGGGGGAAGATTTGAGGACAGTCTGTGGTAGATACGTCGTAGGACTTAAGGTAAACTTTGGGAAGACCTTATGACGAACCGGGGTCAGATTTGCCATGTATCCGAAGACCTTAGGAAGACGTCGGGAGTTTTTCTAGTACCCAAAACGTGGCGCTTTGAAACGAGCCTGAGGTAGACCTGTTGGTGACCTGAGTAGGAACCTGGAGAGGACCTGAGGACAGACTGCAGGAGGTGATTTATTCCTGGAAAGACTTGGGGAAAGATCTGGGTATACCTTGATGAGGACTTTAGAAAAATCCTTTTGAGAAATTTGGAATAGACTTGAAAAGGACGTGGAGAAGACCTGTCAAGTTTTTTTTGTCCAGTACCTGAGGATGTATGGAAGACCTGGGTACTTCCTGGAGAGGACCTGAGAACAAACTGCGGACGATATAATAGACGACTTGGTTAAGACCTGAAGAAAACATGAGGAGGAGTACCTGGGAAAAATAAAATGGGTATTGAATACTGGGAGACGAGGAGTGATTGAAGACTGTTTTAAGTGAATGTTGAGTCCACCCAAAACCTTAATGGCCGTCCAAACATGACGTGTATGATTTTACCAGAAACCATTTACGTCGTGCCAAAACAAACCATCAGGAAATTGAGACCAGTCGAGAGTGGAGGTGGAGAAGACTGTCCTCAGGGTGTTGGGGCTTGCTGGTAATACTCTCCTTCAGTCATAGAAGAGCTGTTGTAGGGAGCACTCCCCCACTAGGGAGGATTTCGAGGTCATTTCCTCTCCCTCCGCAACACATGGGGGAATATCAAGAACGCACTTTACATGGCAAGCGCCGTAGACGCAGAGAGAGAGACAGACAGACAGCCAGACAAGAGATGACGGGAGATTTTGCGATAGAAGGTGATCTGAAAGGTACCATAGGCACTGCTCTGCCAATCGGAAGGGAGAAAATACTGTGTCGAACGTGTTAAGGAACACCATAAGCGTTTGACTTGAGATGTGGGGAGAGAGAGGGAGTGAATACTACGTAGGGAAGGTAATATCACGGGACGTAAGGGCAGGGAAGCCATCACGAGCATAAACACAGATAAAGAGAGATGGAGAGATTGCAGGAGCGAAATGTTTGATTGAACAAGGAAGCCATCTACAGACCAAAGACTGTAAATACCACAGGGGACTTGCTCGTGTTGGCCAGACTGGCGTATCATACTTTTATCTTCTTTATCTACTTGTATATATCTCAGTGCCACTCGTTTCCCTCTGTTCAGTTACGAAGCTCTATAATTCATCCCTGGAATAACTTAAAGAGCATAACCATATCCCCCAACCTCGCCTGGAGACTCCACATAAGTGACATTTACAAAATCTGGCTTCCCAAACTTACGCTGTTGGGTACGGTCCGCAACTATGACTCATGTGAGCCGTTGTTTCATATTAAAAAAAGGTCTCGTTCACCCCATTATGGAGTATTGCTCTCGCATTCGGCATTAATTTCAAAAGCTTTCCAGACTCATGAATCTCCGGGCATCACCTCTGTCTCCAAGCCATCCATTTCTGCAAACTGTGATGTTGCTGCCTTCTCCTTATTATACAGATGTTATTTCTGTCGTTGCTCAAGTGAGCTGTTCCGTGTTTGTGTCCCAGCCACCAGGGCTTGGACCCTTGACTATCCTCTGGCTTCTGCTTCCACTGTTTTATGTGTGAAGATCAGCCACACGAGAATTGACCGTTAAGATACTTCCTACCATGAAACAGCGTTGTCGAACTCGCTTCATTTCATCGTATCCTCTTCTTATGGAACTTATACCTTTAAATGTCACGACTTGCAGACTCCTAAGGAACTCCGCAAACACCTAAGGAACTCCTAAATGATATCCCCATTCATTTCCTTCCCTTATCTTCCTCTCAGCTGTGTGTATGCCATGTACGTCAGTAAATGTCTCAACTTATTCAGGAAGGTCATGTGCCGCTTTGAGGAACGCTGTAGATGTATCGTCCATATTATGTGTGCCAGTCTTGTTGGAGGAAGGACTTTGTTCAAATTATCACTGCCAAGTCCATCATCCCCTTTGATAAGTAGCTTGCTAACAGGAACAGTTGCAGTAGTTATAGTTTTCACAAGAAAATCACATCAAGGAGCACAGTTGAGCAGTGAAGTGTCGGATCCCGTTGCACAGCCTGCGCGTAAGCGACAGGACTGAAAAAGCTGTTGGAGGAGCTAGAGTGTTGCGAAAAAGAATCTCTTGATAACAACTCAGTTCGCAGAATTCCTGGTCGTTGCCGTAATCTGCAAGCCACCGAAATGCAAAAGAATTTATGGAACAAATGAGAAAAGAAACTCACGACACGAACATTTTTTCCGTGGAATAGTGAAGCCATCTGATCCTCACAAGTACTTCAGACCTGATTATTGACGTCACCGTCTCTCATGCAGTTGCAACGTAAAGGAATTAGAAACAAGAATGGATGCCCAACCACCGGGGACCCCAAGCACGCGCCCCAGCGGGAAGGAGAACGCGTAGGACGTGAAGAGACTTGTGTTACATTGAGGAACCCGTATGATGGCATTGACGCAAGATGGAGTGTGTTGGTAACTTCATGACCACAGAAGCAGATATGTATTGGTGAGAGAGAGAGAGAGAGAAAAACGCACTCTATATAGGAGGCGAAAACGAGTTGCAGACCTCTAGGAAAAAAAAAATGGGACAGCTCAGCGAAAGAAAAATAACTGACGGACGGAGGCCATAAACTCGAAGAGTCCTACGACCCCTAAAAGAATCTTTGAAATAAACCAAAGAAAATTTTTATATTCAAATGCAGAACGTAAGCTGAGGGGCCACCAACTTAACTCCGTTAGCCCACGGAAAACAGAAATAGCCACATACACTCATGACTACCGGGAGACGAATCGGATGCTAAATGAGATTATGAATAGGTGTTCATCGAGCCAAAGCCCACGGCAAACACGACCCGACGCCTTCCGTTTTTTGACGAATCTCCTCGATGTCACACATAAGCAGATCCCACTCGCCACCTAGCAGCGGGACTCCGGAAAGGGCCATCCATTCTGCCCCTTGACCTCCAGGTTCCTGGAACACTCTGCCTTTTAATATAGATGTTGCAAATCTCCACTTGCAGAGAGCGCTCTTAAGATATCCTCAAAACCAGTGGTTTTTGAGGTGACCTGCCCAATATTGCTCACGCGAAGAACTTGTGGTTCGTCTCTTGATATTGTAAAATAGAAGAACGCGCACATTGTGATTCAGGCTTAATAAACAAAGTATCCCTTGGCAAATTTATACATATCTGCTGGTAATAGAAAAGCAACAGACATGTTTGGTAGAAATGCAACAGAAATGTTTACAGGAGAAATTGCCTTAATGAACCCTCTTAGCAAACACCGGGGAGTTAAAGACAAGCCACTAACCTTTGAAGGAAATTCTGTCAATATTTGTATATTGCAGTTGTGGGGGATGGGAGATTGGATGCATAAATGCTGAAACGAAACTGTAGAACATTACTGGAATGCTTCAAACTTTCTGAAGTGACCCTGAGAACCATTACTGGAATGCTTCAAACTTTCTGAAATGACCCTGAGAATATACTGAGATATGCAGAATACCAGTAATGATCCTTAAAGACGTGATCATATATATAGATATTTTTTTTCATACATATTCGCTCTTTCCCTCATTGGCGAGGTAGCGTAAGGTGTGAATGAATAGTAACACTGGAAGATAGGTACACAGATTTTTAACCGAGTATTAAAGTATTACAAACCGTTGTAGTAGATCAGGCTATGACCCGCGCTTCCCAAGAAACTACTAGCACGTCTCTTATGTATCATCCTTATACTTTACATTGACCTAGATATGATTTATAGTTTCATATCGTATGCGGTTGACGATAAAACGAGTAGGAAATCCTCATCAACAGAAGCCACTGTGAAACTACAGACAGGCATAAAGACTTCCCGCTGGGCAACTGAAAAGAATTCTTTTCAACTGCAAAAAGATCAGTGATACCGTGTGGAAAGAGAGAGAACGAAAAGAACAATAGGCACCACCACATAACGATTGAATTACGTTAAATACTTGGGGAGGAATAGTGTAAGACAACCTTGCAAAACGAAGCAACAGCTGCCTCTTCCAAAAGAGATGGTGGGATGGATCTTGCGGACCTTCAAGACAGGACAGACTAAAAACCAGTGAGGACACTGTTCAAGCCGCTAAACGCTCGCAGGAATATTGTATTGCTGTGAACTAACCACCTTTTAAGGCGAGCGAGATTGCTGAGTTATAAGCGCGCAACTCTCCTCCTGGGGCCCACATTGTCTCTAAACTACTGAGGAACTACTGAAATCATCGATGTTTTGCTCAGTGGAACACAAACGGGATATATATATATATATATATACATATATATATATATATATATATATATATATATATATATATCATGATATACACTTGAAAAATTCAAGAAGGCAGGTCCCTAAAGATACTTTCTTATTGGCATGACAGGCATTGAAGACACCGTACGTAGACTTTTACCTGTAAAAGCAGAAGTTACTATAAAAGAAAGGTATATTTATATCAGGTGATGGTGGTTGTAGTTCTGTTGATGAGGTAGGTGATGGTGGTTGCAGTGCTATTGATGAGGCAGGTGATGGTGGTTGGAGAGCTGGTATGTGATTTTAGTGATGGTTGTGGAGCAGGTGATGGTAGTGGTGCTGGTAGTGAGACATGTAATGGTAGTTGTAGTGCTGGTGATGAGGCAGATGATAGTTGTAGTGCTGTTAGTGAGGTAGGTAGTGGTAGTTGTAGTCCTGGTGGCGGGGCAGATTATGGTTGTAGTGCTGGTAGTAAGGCAGGTAATGGTGGTTGTGGTGCTGGTGTTAGGTAAGGTGATGGTGGTTATAGTGCCGGTAGCGAGGCAAGTATTGATGGTTGTAGTGTTGGATGGTGGCAGGTGATAGTAGCTGTAGTGCTAGTGATGAGACAGGTGATGGTTGTACTGGTGCTGAGGCTGGTAATGATGATTGTAGTGGTTGTGCTGCTGGCGATGGGGCAAACAGTAGTTGTATTGGTGGTGAGGCTGGTAATTGGGGTTGTGATGAGGCAGGTGATAGTTATAGTGTTGTTAGTGAGGCAGGTGACCGTTGTATTGCTGGTGGTGAGGCAAGTGATAGTGGTTATAGTTATGATGGTGGTTGTAGTGCTGGTGTTGAGGCAGGTGATGGTGGTTGTGGTGCCGATGGTGAGGGTGGTGGTGGTTGTAGTTCAGGTAGGGAGGCATGTGATGGTTGTAGTGCTGGTGGTGACGTGGTTGTAGGCATGTGATGGTGGTT
The DNA here is from genome assembly GCA_038088735.1 of Panulirus argus. Taxonomy (NCBI): domain Eukaryota; kingdom Metazoa; phylum Arthropoda; class Malacostraca; order Decapoda; family Palinuridae; genus Panulirus; species Panulirus argus. The sequence continues at coordinate 13,116 of JAYMFT010385745.1, read as the reverse complement.
GTAGTACAGACGTTTGAAGATTATAGTGGTTGTAGTGCCGATGGCGAGGCTGGCGATGGTGGTTGTAGTACAGACGTTGTGGATGATGATGATGGCGGTTGTAAAGCTGAGGTAGTACAAGCAGGTGATGGTGGTTCTGGGGTGGCGCACGTGGGGGGAGCTGTTACTGGCGTCCATGATGGTGGCGTGGTGTGAGGCAAGCAGGCAGGGAGCCAGGCAAGCAAGCAGGCAGGCAGGCAGGCTGGTGGTGGTGGTGGTGGCCACACAGACCCCCCTGGTGGCAGCAGCTTGCGCTACGCAGTAACAACCTCCCTCCCTCCCACCACCATCACCGCCGCCGCCGCCGCCACCACCTTCACCCATCATGGCCTCCAACAAGCTACGACCATTTTCCTCTCAGAATCTGTCGTTATTTTCCACCCGGGGAACAGATCTTTGCAGACCGAGCATTTGCCCTGCAGTAGACTCGATTTTGAGACGTGTCCTGGGGTCCACGGGGAGGGTCATGTATCGCGCCTTGACCTCATCCGAGACCGTGGTAGGAAAACGGGGTGGCAGAGCCGAGGGCAGCCAGCGTCTGTTTCCCTCCCGACCAATCCCACTCCTTCTCTGTGGCCCTGGTAGGTAGGGGGATGGGAGGGAGGAAGTGGCCATTTACACCTGAGGTGAGTGGTGTAGGTGACCATGGACGGGTCCCCTGGCGGGGCGAGAACCAGTGAGTGTGGTAGGCGAGCGTGGTGGTATAGCCAGGGACGTGGTAGGCGAGTGGTGTGTAGGTTAGGTTGTGGTGGTGGTGGGGGTTTGGGCTGGTGTGGTGTGGTGGTGGTGGAGGGGGGTGGGGGAAGTGGTGTGGTGTGCATGCGAGGAGCCGGTGGGGGGGGGTCGGTCGTGTGTGGGGGGGGTGTAGAGAGGCAGGCGGGGATAACCAGAGATGATTGGTGGGCCGGCCCGAGCGGTCCGGAAGATGGACCGCCCCAGTGGTCCAGGAGGCGTGTTTAGTGGCGGAGTGTTTGGCGGGCACGCTGGTATCATGCCTGCATGAGGGCGGGGCCCCCCCCTCACCACCAGGTGGAGAGTGGCGTGCATGGCAGTGCATGATGTTGATGCTCCACACCCTCACCCCAGCCTCATTGGCCGGTGTGTGCGGGGTTCCGCCCCTCACAATTACGTAATGGGTTAGAGCGAGCGCCATTGGCAGGGAGTGGCGGGGGTCCGCCCCCCCGTGCCGACGTCACGAGTGATGGTCGGCGGCTATTGGGGCAGCAGGGTAGGCCGGCGCTGGCCGTCATGACGACACGGGCGGCGCCCCTCCCCGTGCATGACGCCACTCATGCGGCCATTTTCCGCCCGGTAGCCAAACCCAGCGGGAAACAAGATGGATGGCAAAGACGGTGGTCACCATCTTGTTGGGACTTGGGTGGAGGGAGGGAGGAAGAGGGAGTGGGGGGAGGGGGGCCCGGGGGGGAGGCACGTCGGCCTCTGCCAAAGCCTCGACTCCTCCACGTAACGTGACACTACCCCCCCCTCCACGCCATTTTCCCCCCCTCCCCCCATCCGGCCAGGAGTGGCCAAGAGCCCCCCCACCGTGCGGTTTCCCCGCTGCGCACCTCAAGATTTCCCCCCTTCTGTGTTTAGCGCCAACTGGAAATGAAATGTCATGGATTATGAAGTCAATGTTGCCAATAAGATAATGTGTGTTCACATTGTCAGGCGATTGTCATGTCGACACGACGCTTCAGGGGCACCAGCACCCCCCTCCACCCTCCTGGGGTGGGGTGTGTGTGTGTGTGTGGTGGGGAGAGAGTTAGGGGGGGACACGTGCATTGTAGGCTCTGTGTCATGACACATGGGGAGGGGAGGATGCTTCTCTCTCCATCATGACCCCATACCAGCTCCCTCCCCCCCTTAACCTCCCCTCACCCCGGCACCATCCCCTCATCACACCTCAAGTCACTCTCCCCTCACTAAGCTACCCCACCACAACCACTTAATACTCCCCACACCGCCATCATACCATAGTCGCCATTAACTCCAACTCCTCCCCACACTCGCACAACTCACCGGTATCACCCCGTACTCACTAATCTCCCCACCTCCACCCCACACGTCATCACATCTCACTCACTCACTCCCTCACCACCCCTCACTCATCCGACTTCCCTCATCCTCTTACGTACACAGTCTCCCCTACCCTCCCTCAGTCACCCCACCAAGAAGAACACCCCCAAAATGCTCATGACTTCTGAAAGAGCAATACAGTGGTAAGCCACACGCGCTCCGGAAAAGCTGTCAGCATAGTGGTGGTGTCAGTGGGTGGTCGAAGACCGGCACCGCCCCCACCCCCCACTCCCTCCTTCCAAGGAGCAGGGAGAGCACGAGACGTGATCCTAAGCGAGGTGTGGCCTGTGTAGGGAGGGGGGAACAGACCAACCAGGCCTCCAGCTTTACCCGCCGTCTCCCCACACTTAAGGACGCTCCTCCAATAATGTTCACAAGGAACCGGTGTTGATAGTGATTTATCATCTCTCGAATAATTTCCATCCACGCCCTCTCTCTCTCTCTCTCTCTCTCTCTCTCTCTCTCTCTCTCTCTCTCTCTCTCTCTCTCTCTCCATATTGTCACCTTTGGGGAGAGGGGAGGTTGCAGAAGTGTGCATGATCGTCCGCGCGTCACTTGTAATCGCAATATTTTATAACCAGTTTACTTGCCATGGCGTCAGTCACTGTAGCAGGGTACAGCCATAGGGGAGCTTCCCCCCAGCCAGGCACCACCAACTTTAAGGTACACAAGAAGGTCATACTGGCCTGCCACACCTCCACCTTAGGAGGTAGTGGCCTGTCACCCCCCCCTCCCCACCACAGGACATGCTGGCCTTCCTTATTCCTAGCTCTGGACACTCAGGCCTGTCACAGCCCCACAGAGGACATACTGGCCTGCTATACCTCACCACTGAGTATACTGGCCTGTCACACCCCCTACCACAGGATACATTGGCCTGCCACATTCCCACATCCTACACAGGATGCACCTGCCTACCACACCCCTACCTTAGGATATATTGGCCTGTCGCACCACTATCATAGTACTTAATAACCTGCTGGACCTCCACCACAGAACATACTTGTTTGCCACTCCCCCCTTTGGGACATACTGGCATCTAATACCCTCAGAACAGGACATACTGGCCTAGGCCTCCAGACAACATACTGGCTTGCCCCACCACATAATATATTGACCAGCTTCTCCTAAGCCACTGAATGTGCTGTCCTCTTACACCTCCAACACAGAACATTCTGGCCTGCTATGCCCCAACACATGACCTACAGTCTTGCTACATCCCTGCTACAGGTGTTGCTGATCTGCCACACACCAACCACAAGATGTATCAGCATGCCAAACCCCAGCAGAGGACTTATTGGAGACTGTCCCATCACAGGATGTATGGGCCTACCATGCATCTGTCACTAGATGCACTGGTTGGCCCATACCTCCTGTGGTTGGGGTGTTGCAGGCCAGAACGTCCTCTGGTGGAGGTGTGGCAGGTTAGTTCAACTTGTGGTGGGGATGTGGCAGGCCAGTACATCCTGTGGTAGGGGTGTGGCAGGCCAATACATCCTGTGGTGGAGGGGTGTGGCATGCCATACATCCTGTGATGGGGGTCTGACATACCAGTATGACCTTGTTTGTAATAGTTTACAGTTGGAAAATCCTGGAAGGCATGATTCCCAAACTGCAGTTGAAAGAAATTCCATTTCAGAATGGCAGTTATGAAAGATACTGTGAACTGTTACCACCGAAATCTAAATGCCGTATGTACATCAAACCTCTAGAGCCCAAAAATTATTGGATAAATTGCCCACAGCTTTTGGAAGCTTGACTGCTTTGTGATGAAGTTCAAAAAGAGCATGGACAAGCATCTTCTAAGTATACTGGACTAACCAAGATGTGGAGTAAACATTTTCATTATAGGCTGTAGCCTCAGGCAGTTTCTGTAGGCAAAGAAGCAACATGTCACTTTGCTGACTAACGTGTGTGGGTAAAAGTACCCCTGAAGCCAATATATATAAGTCTAGTTATGGTATCATGCTCAAAAGTTTGGCTATACATAACCTTATTCAATACATGTAGGAAATCTCTCTCTCTCTCTCACATAGTGTCCATGCAAATAGAAAATGCCTCACAGTTTGTTCCCATCATTTTAAGTATGGATGGCTTGTCAGCCAGGCACTTTAACTGATTCTCCCATCTTGGCTCCATAAAGAACCATAACTCTAAGCTGTTTAGTGACGATATAAGTATTCCAGCAACATTTTACCCAGAAATGATGATGTAACTATCCTTATGGTTCAGTTACTTGCTAAAGCTTTATTATTTTAATTCATTACTGTATTAGTGTCTGCATGGTTTATTATTTATTTAGATGTTATTTGGCATAAGAACTGTTACATATGAAGAATAACAATTGGTTCTTTCCTTTAAACACTGAAGTACTGACTTGTGTCTTTTTATTTTTATTTCATTATCATGTATATGATGACAGTTTTAAGGCTGCCTCTTTTCATCAGTAGTATGTATACCTCCTTTTTTTGTGAAAAAGACTTTGAGTGAATCCTGACTGTGCATAAAGATTCATTGGGTCCATGTCCAAGTGTGGTGCATGTTCTTATCTATGACAGCCCCTTCTTAGCTGTACCATTACTGACAGGTTGAGTGTGTGTCTGAATATTTTGGCTCTTTTAAGTGAATGAGTGTGCTGTCTGTATATTTAAGGACAGTAGATAACAAGATGTGTAAACAATGTTTTTCTCCATCCATCAACAGACAAATGGTGGCACGAAGTATACAAGAAACATTGCGGGCGGTGGTGGCTGTACCTGAAGATGTCCACTCCGTCTTAGAGATCATGGCATCCCTCTCTTCTAATGATGGTAAGTCAGGCATACCTTCATTCCATGTACTCAGGAATTCCTTGAAAAAGTATTGCTTTCGACAAGAGTGTTATTTTGGGACTGTTAATAACTATTTCAGTAGTATGCAGTGCCATTACTGTATTGTGTAAACAATGTGAACATTTGGTTGGAACATATGCCACTAATTCTAAGGAAGGTTTAGCTTGATTTATTGCCATCTGTCCTAATGTGTCTGTTTACTTACCTCAAAGTATTATTGACCTTGTCACTTGCAGTATTGTTAAAAGGTACTGATGATTTAACCAACTGCTGTTTTTGGCAGACAAGAAAGTGTAATTCATGACATTATGAGTGGAAAGAGTCTTACAGTAAGAGAACTGATCTGTGTTTTCTTCCAGATTTATTTCTTACCAGATCTCTTGTTAATTGTTTATAATGTACTCCTAAGAACCACTTTATTTTGGAGAAACATTCCTGTAATAAAATGACTTAGTAGAATCTTGAATAATAGAACCCACAATACCTTAAGATTCATTGGGATTAAGGGGTTGAATTCTTTGGGGGGTCTCTAGTAATTCACATGAAAACATGAATAAAATGCCAAGAGACATACATTATCATACTGGCATATTATTGATATCAGTATATGAATAAGAAATATGGCTTAAAAAGTATTCTATTTAAGTAAAATACATTACAGTTAGTTCAGGCATTTTATGTAGATTCTGATTTACAGTGTGGATGTGCTACATTTGCTCCATGTTCCCTGTAACTTAACCTCAGGTGTGAATGATCTTCATTACACCAAGGGTGTCACATTGGAGGCATACTGTCTCATTTTGTTTGTATGCTATGAAATTGTTCTCGCTGATATAGCAGGCAAGCAAAGAGCTCTCAGAAATATCAACAGCACATTGACCAGCATCAAAATGTCAAATATTTTCTCCAAGCTGATGTTCTACATGCTTCTGTTCTTCCTACTAAAACAAGACTCAGTTTGGCACTTTTCACTTATACAGTAGTAGTTGGGGATGTGAGGGGGGTTTCTGTGCGTATTGCTACATGAGAATGCAGGTTATATGACCACTATAATTAACGCGCATCAGATTGGCTGCATAGGTGGACAATGCAGTAACTAGTAAATTATCACCCACTGTTACCATACATGGTTTTTAAAGATTTATCATGGCTACATGAATTGATGTATTTTTTCGTGGATGTTGTATAAGCAAAACGCCTAATTATTAAGCACCAGAGAGTGGTTATTAGTTTCTTTAAACAGTGGCGTGATAGTGTTATTTTTCTCATGAAATGTACCATTTGTTATGTAACTTGTTGTTATCTCAAGTGTCATTTTGACCTTTGATGAATAGTTTTTCAAAGTTCATTTTCTCTAAAAATCACAGTCTAATCACAATCTGTAGAACAACACAAGCCCCTCTCACACAAACCACTTCATAACCATCCACCGACCTTTACACAAGTAAAATGCTCATCCCAGCCTCACATTTATGCAACCTTTGTTTGTAGATTAAAAAAAACTTATTGCAAACACCATGTTAACAAAACATTTTCACAACATAGGACTATCATAAATCAGTGGCCCTCTAGGCCAATCTTGAACTGTGTTCCACTACATATGTACTTGTCTGAAACTACGTACATTTCACCAAATATTTGCACATTACATATTCTTTTTTGTATTCTGGACACCATCTTTTCAACATTACAAACTTCAGCATATCAAAGGACCTCTCATTCCTAAGATGCAACTTATATGCTAAAGACACTCCTAAATTGCTTTGCACTCACTCTGCAAGATAAACACACTTTATCACATTTCTTGGCCTATGGTCCTAATTGGTTGATTTGGATGTTTTCTTGCATGCTTAGGGAGCCCAATAAAATGAGGTCTTAGGGAAGAAATAAGTTTCACATAAGAGTACAGATGAACTTAAAGACTAACTGAATGCTGTTGCAAGATTTTGTAATAAGTAGATCTCAGCACAGGACTTGTTAAGTTTCATTAGCCTTACGAAACCTTTGATATTGAGCACATTAATGAAGGATGATATAAAAGAAGATAGTTTTGTGTCATAATATGAGATGGTGAGTAATTTCATTTCTGGAATGGACAGAGGCTGCTGTGCGGACGGAACTGATGGAACAGGTGCCTCAGATTGCTGTTTTGTGTCACGAATATCCAGACAACTTGGGTGGTGTTGTGGCAAACAACCTTGTTCCCATGGTTGTCAAGTACCTCACTGACCCAAACAACCAGGTAACTTACTGTTATTTCTGTGCATGGTTATAAATAGCTTTATGTATTTTTTTTATATTTGAAGTTAACAAGAAGAGTTAAATTGTAAGAGAAAAGGACATAGGAAGTGAGAGACTTGTGAAAGGCTAGAAGGTTCAGAGATGAAGATGCTTGGGTAATAATTGCTTATCATAAACAGTTGAGGATTTTGTGTTGTAGAAAACAGTGTCCCTTGATCAGTCAGCTTAGGTACAAAATGTTAGTTCTTCAGAATTATTCACTTTTTCACTTCAGCACACTGGAGAGGGATGTGTATACATGAGACAGCATGAATTTCAAATTATGCCTTGTAATTTTGAAATGTGCAATTTTGCATTAAAAAAATGGGGAGGGGCGTTAACATGATTTTGTTTTTCTGTTACTACAGGAATTGTATACATATTTAATGCAGTTACCAGCCACTTCTCTAACCCCCATTTTAAATCATCTAATGCTCTATTTCAAACCATTTATCATATTGTCACTTACTTTCACACATAGACGACTTCCATTATAAAAGTTCTTGAAACCATTCAAAATTTTTTGTTCATAATATAATCAGAACTTTCTCATTCACTTTATTGTATATTTTTATGAAAGGCATAAGAAAGCTCAGTAAGATATCATCACTAAGCTCAAAAGATGTCATAAATACAATAAGAGAAATAGTGCAGTCACCATGAACCTGAAAGTATTCATTCCACTCCCTGCAAGGTTAGTATTAGATTATGGACCACCCCAGGAACACTGTACAATCTCACTAGACACATATTTACCAAATGCACTGTACCTTGCTTGTGGACTGTGGTCTCACACAGCCTTGCAGATAAAAGGAGCAGAATATGCAACTTGTTTCCAAGCTAAGTTGTGGAGATAGATAGTTCTCTTAAGATTAATGTGAGGTGTATACTGTTTCTTTTTATATAAGTATTAATGTGTCATAGGTTCCATTAGTTTTGGTATGAAGGGATTTTGAACACTGTATGTGTACCCTGTAGAACTACATGTGTATTGTAAGTCATTAAGAATATTATGATATTCAGGCCCAGTTCAGGCTTAGCTGTAGTCAGGAGATTTTGTTAACTTTGTTTCTAATGAAGCATATGGTGTGACTGAAGTGCTCCTTAGGAATTTTTTTTTTAAATGCAGCCATTTTTCTTCCATTCATTGCAGGTTCGAAAGACATCTCAGGCAGCTTTGTTGGTGCTACTAGAACAGGAACTAGTGAGTCGAGAAGATGTTCATGATCAGGTGTGTCCAGTCATACTTCATTTGACCAGCTCAGATGCCATGGATGACTTCAAAACAGAGGCAGTAGCGGTGAGTTATTCTGTGGGAAACATTGTGGTAGGAGGCTAAGGGAAGATTTAGTAGTGTATTGTAAGTTATGGATGTACACTTCTGATTATAATCTGATAAGTAAACTGTCGAAAATTAGATCATCTGTTTTGTTTTTAAGATATGGATGAAAAATAATAAATGAAAGTTTTATGAAGTTATGTTCTAAGTAAGATAAAGATTTTGGACATATCAGTGAAAAATACAATTATAGTTGTGGGATTTTATAATCGCTACAGGAAAAATCATTTATTGTAAATGATTAAGATAGTGTAAGGATAATTAAGATAGTGTAAGGATAAAGATCATTGACTGTTGTCATTTGTTGGTGCAGTTATAAGGACACCTGCAGTTGCGTTTGTATTCAGTAATTCATTGAGCATGTTCGTTAGTACAAATTTTTCATTCAGTTTAGTGACAGATATTTTCATGAAAGGGTTTTCTATCTACCCAAGTGAATCTTGTGGTACTACCCTTTACCATCCTGCAGGGTTGGAGGGCTGCTGGTCTCAGTTATGGAAATAAATTCCCACAGAAGAGGCATTTGGCTTAGAACATAAGCAGCATGGTTGCTGATGTTTCAGATTTGAAAAGCATTTCCATGTGTTTGAATAGATTTTGAAAAGAAAATATCTGATTGTAAGAGGAATAGATTTTGAAAAGAAAATATCTGAGTGTAAGAGAATGAAAGCTATAGATAATTTTGGAAGTGAAAGTCAAGATATATGTGTGTAAGGAACAAGACAAAGCTGAACAGCAGTGGAATATTTGTGTAGAATGGAGAGAGTGGTTTGAGACCAGGTTTTGTATGTGGTACGCTTGTATGTGTGATGGAAGGTGTCTGAAAGTTGTTAATAGAAGAGTGGCTTTAAAAGATGATTGAATGTGAATATCACAGCTTCTCATTATGAATTACAAAATCCTTAAGTAGTAGCTTTGAAATGCATACGAATCATGCAGTATAAGAGAAGATGAAGTTGATACATTATAGAATTATAGGAATTACTTGAGGACACCAATAGGAAACTCAAAATTTCAAATGTCTTACTTTACTTATACCTTACAATGATTTCAAAGGCACTCTTATCCTCACAGCTGGGTCATGTTGATCCTGCTTTCATTCAGGCTGTTGGAAGCCTTAGTCTAGCAATTTTCGTAATGACTGTCCATGATTATCTTCACCAAACAGACCATACTATTTCTAATGGTTGCAGGCAGTGCAGAAATAGTGAAAAATACTGAATACTTCCAGGACTTAAAGTACCATTGGCCCATTAAGAATGGAAGAGAGCACACTTAGGGATGATAGAAAGGAAATGAGTTAAATACTAAAGAAGCTCACATAAACATTTTCAGTGAGGTAAACGTTACCAAAAAGATAATGACCCAAATACCTTTTTCTTCAGTAGGCAACCTCTTTGTTACACGCTGCTCATTTGTTCACCTTACCACAGGAATTCAAGAAGGCCATTGATGGCATGACCATGATAATTACTCCAGAACCAGACTTTTGGAAGTCTCTTGGTTTTAAATGACATGAATTGTACAGACATTAGATATTCTGTGGAGGTGAAGCTTGGACTCTAGTGTTATCCCTGCCTCACAGTTTCCTTCCTGAAAATTTGAAGGTAAACAGTCCAGAAGAGAAGTATCAATCAATAGTATTGACCACACATTCAGTAATAAACTGACTGACTTAAAGAATACATCACAACTCAGGGCATTGCAGCCTCATTTAAACAGGATCATGCCACTCTCAAGTGCTTGATCACTGTGATCAGATTGCAAAGGCCTGTAAAACAAACTGAATGCTTATGTGTTATACAGTCTCTGTGAGAGCCTTTGACAAATGTGACATTGGTGTCTGAACACTAAATATGTGAAATTTACATGATTGGAAAAGTGAGATGAATATTGTTGTAAATCAAACAATTACTTATGCCTTCATTGTTAAAAGTCCCAAGGAGCTGTATTTTGACCTCTGCTTTTTCATTTTCTCAGGTTTCTCATAGACACAAACACTAACATTGCCTTAAATCATTGTATGTACATGATTCTAGAATTAATATGAAATTACAAGAAAAAGAGCTTCACTCCAAATACCTTGGAACTGAGCAGTGTTCAAATGATTTTCTTTTTTCCAAATTATGGATGCCACCCTTTATGATAGGCCCTGATTGAAGTCCAAAAATTTTGTAACATAAGCTGGAATGTTTCAGAAGACCTGACTTACTTTTTAGATGTTGTTTGTATGTAATATGTAAGACGTATATATGCGTATATATATTGTACTTAGCCAAACTTCTTTGTCTCTGCTTCTGATAAGTGTCGAGTAGACTTACATAGAGTTTGGCAGTTACAAAGGACCTGAAGTGCTGAGGATGTTATGGACACAACAGAGTTTGTAGCAACAGGAGAGGCAAGAGACAGGTCTAGTATTTCATCCTTCATTGGAGCTTGAATTGATGTGCATGGGGTTCATCAAAGTGTAGCGTTGGCTCAGTAACATCGTGTACATGTAATGGATTGGAGTTTCAGCTCCTGTATGTGGACAGTGCTTTGAAGCCTTCTTAAGCAATTATTGAAGCGTCACTTGTTTTAGAAAGTAGTGTTTCTTTGATTAGTTTTTCTTGGGTATGGTATGCACTTGTTATTTTATACAAGATAATTAAATTCTTTTGCTCTAAGAAGCATAACATGCCTCCTGTTTAAACCACTGTACATAGCTGTATCATGTGGTTACTCATTGGGCTTCATTAAAAGACAGAATAAGTGCAAAAAACACAGAATTAACTGAGAAAAGTAAAAAGGGCAACCATCACAAATTCATTCTAGGAAAATAACAAATCAGTAGGTTGGTCTATCACAGTTCAGAAAATGGATTGGTGACCTTTGGAAACTCATGTATCATTTTGGAGGGGAGATCTTAAGTATACAGGTATTCAAATTTTTATTGCTTTAGGACTATGAATACTGTTGCACACTGGATGTGGGTTAAGGATGTGTATGTAGGAACTCCGACTGTATGCAAGGGAATGGATGTAAAGATGATATATAGGTGGAGAAAAATTACGTTATGATTCTAAGACTACATTGATAACAGATTTGTGTCTGTTTCCAGAATATGAATAGATATTACTACTCAACCAGAATAATTGATTTGCTGTTTGTTAGGTATAGACAATACACATGCTTAGGTGTCTTCATTTTATATTTGTATGTGTATACGTATGATTATTATCAGTGGATTAATATTAAATGGAAAACTGAAATGTTGTTGGTTGAGTTATTTTCAAGGCGAATAATTTAACTTGATTAAGAACTAAGCTTAGGTGCTCACAAAACAAGGATATAAAGATCTTTTTTCATATTTGTTTTTCTCTATGTTGGAATTATTGTTGACCTTGTATGTATTTTAGTTTTATTTGCTTAAGCTGTACTATACAAATACAATGCAAGTTTGAGTTGAAGTATAAACTTACTCAGTATTACTTTCGGTTTAGGATTAGATTAGTAAGTTTAAGTGTAGGCTACTCCTATTCCTTTACCTTTAGCAACGACACAAAACCTTGATGTAATAAAAAAGCAGATGTTAGGAAACAACAGATTGATAACCTAGCCATCTGGTTCAAGGCAAAGAAAACTATAATGAAAAAAGAAACTATTCATGTGCTAGAGTGTAAATGAAACATATTCCCCTTGAGAGAAACAGGAATCAGAGAGTGTACCAGTATTTTGATTTTAGTGAGAAAGAAATGATAAATATGCAAAATAACAATATAACCATAAATCGTATTTTAATAATACAGTGGCCCAAAAGAATAATAGTACCTAAGGGCATACATCTTATGTAAAGTTATTGGTCAGCACATGCTTTTATTTTTATTTTATATTGTGGGATTGTGCTCCTTACATATGTTCATAGACATTTGTTTGTCTATTATGTTGTTTATGCTATTCACAGTGTAAAACATATGTACTGAAGAGTTTACTCTTAAGCATCTGCATACATATGTACATGCACATATCCGTTACCATGCTATACCTGCTTGAGGTTACACCATAAGCGAAAAATTTCCTTTGGCATGGCTGTATCACTGTCATTTGATGAACCACAATGCAGCTTCAGTAGAGAGCCTCTCAGTTTAAAACTCTTCCTGTCCTTGCTACTGAGTGTACCACAGCCTTAGATTTATAGGGTTCTATGTGGATTTTTGACAAGAGGTCCAGGGATTTTATGATGATAATGATAATTATGTTTTACATATATATATATTAGATAAATAGTTTTTACTGGACTCTACGTACTTGAGGTTACACTGTGAGTCAAAAGTCATCTTTTGCCAGGTTTCACAATTGTCACAGGATGAAAAGAAGTATATTCTTATGGAGGAACTTTTCATTCCAAAGCATTCCATCATTTCCATGCTGTTAATTTTAGCGTAACCATTAAGCTGCTGGAGCACTGGCATTATAAAATCAAATTATATATATATATATATATATATATATATATATATATATATATATATATATATATATCCCTGGGGATAGGGGAGAAAGAATACT